>JAWDGP010005066.1:0-12800 GCA_033675545.1 Elysia crispata | reverse complement strand
TAAATCCGAAGTGCGGCCCACTTCGAACCTTTATTCAAAACACTTCTTTTTCTTTAAATCAGAAGTGCGGCGCACTGAACCTTTATTGAAAACACTTTCTTTTCTTTAAATCAGAAGTGCGGCCCACTTTGAACCTTTATTCAAAACACTTCTTTTCTTTAAATCCGAAGTGCGGCCCACTGAACGCTTTTATTCAAAACACTTCTTCTTTAATCTGATCAGAAGTGCGGCGAACTGGAAACCTTTATTGAAAACACTTCTTTTCTTTAAGCTTCAGAAGTACGGCGCACTGAACCTTTATTCAAAACACTTCTTTTAATCTGACTTCTCCCAGAAGTGCGGCGCACTGAACCTTTATGCTGAAAACACTTCTTTTTCTTTAAATCAGAAGTGCAAGGCGCACTCGAACTCCCTTTATTGAAAAACACTTCTTTTAATCTGATCAGAAGTGCGGCGCACTTGAACTCCTTTATTGAAAACACTTCTATATTCTTTAAATCAGAAGTGCGGCGCACTGAACTCTTTATTCAAAACACTTCTTTTTAATCTGATCAGAAGTGCGGCGCACTGGAACCTTTATTGAAAACAATTCTTTTTTAATTCCGATCAGAAGTGCGGCGCTTTACTGAATCTTTATTGAAAACACTTCTTTTCTTTAAATCAGAAGTGCGGCGCACTAAGCTCTTTATTGAAAACACTTCTTTTAATCTGATCAGTGGAAGTGCGGCGCACTGAATCTTTTTTGAAAAACACTTCTTTTTCTTTAAATCAGAAGTAAAGCGTGGCGCACTGAACCTTTATTGAAAAACAATTACTTTTCTTTAAATCAGAAGTGCGGCGCACTGAACCTTTATTCAAAACACTTCTTTTAATTCTCTGATCAGAAGTGCGGCGCACTGAACCTTTATTGAAAACACTATGCTTTTTCTTTAAATCAGAAGTGCGGCGCACTGCACCTTTATTGAAAACACTTCTTTTAATCTGATCAGAAGTGCAACGCACTGAATCTTTATTCAAAACACTTCTTTTAATCTGATCAGAAGTGCGGCGCACTGAATCTTTATTGAAAACACTTCTTTTAATCTGATCAGAAGTGCGGCGCACTGAACCTTTATTCAAAACACTTCTTTTAATCTGATCAGAAGTGCGGCGCACTGAACCTTTATTCAAAACACTTCTTTTAATCTGATCAGAAGTGCGGCGCACTGAACCTTTATTGAAAACACTTCTTTTAATCTGATCAGAAGTGCGGCCCACTGAATCTTTATTGAAAACACTTCTTTCCTTAAATCAGAAGTGCGGCGCACTACGCCTTTATTGAAAACACTTCTTTTAATCTGATCAGAAGTGCGGCGCACTGAATCTTTATTGAAAAAACTTCTTTTAATCTGATCAGAAGTGCGGCGCACTGAACCTTTATTGAAAACACTTCTTTTAATCTGATCAGAAGTGCGGCGCACTGAACCTTTATTCAAAACACTTCTTTTAATCTGATCAGAAGTGCGGCCCACTGAATCTTTATTGAAAACACTTCTTTTCTTTAAATCAGAAGTGCGGCGCACTGAACCTTTATTCAAAACACTTCTTTTAATCTGATCAGAAGTGCGGCCCACTGAATCTTTATTGAAAACACTTCTTTTCTTTAAATCAGAAGTGCGGCGCACTGAACCTTTATTCAAAACACTTCTTTTAATCTGATCAGAAGTGCGGCGCACTGAACCTTTATTGAAAACACTTCTTTTCTTTAAATCAGAAGTGCGGCGCACTGAACCTTTATTGAAAACACTTCTTTTAATCTGATCAGAAGTGCGGCGCACTGAATCTTTATTCAAAACAATTCTTTTAATCTGATCAGAAGTGCGGCGCACTGAACCTTTATTGAAAACACTTCTTTTAATCTGGATCAGAAGCGTGCGGCGCACTGAACCTTTATTGAAAAACACTTCTTTTAATCTGATCAGAAGTGCGGCTCACTGAATTCCTTTATTGAAAAACACTTCTTTTCCTAAAAATCAGAAGTGCGGCGCACTACGCCTTCTTTATTGAAAACACTTCTCTTTAATCTGGATCAGAAGTGCGGCAGCACTGAATCTTTGTTATTGAAAAAAACTTCTTTTAACCTGATCAGAAGTGCGGCGCACTGAACCTTTATTGAAAACACTTCTTTTAATCTGATCAGAAGTGCGGCGCACTGAATCTTTATTGAAAACACTTCTTTTATTCTGATCAGAAGTGCGGCGCACTGAACCCTTTATTGTGAAAACCCACTTCTTTTTAATCTGATCAGAAGTGCGGCGCACTGAACCTTTATTGGGGAAAACACTTCTTTTTAATCTGGATCAGTAAAGTGCGGCGCACTGAACCTTTATTCAAAACACTTCTTTTCTTTAAATCAGAAGTGCGGCGCACTGAACCTTTATTGAAAACACTTCTTTTAATCTGATCAGAAGTGCGACGCACTGAATCTTTATTGAAAACACTTCTTTTAACCAAATCAGAAGTGCGGCGCACTGAACCTTTATTGAATACACTTCATTTCTTTAAATCCGAAGTGCGGCGCACTAAGCCTTTATTGAAAACACTTCTTTTCTTCTGATCAGAAGTGCGGCGCACTTAACCTTTATTGACTAAACTTCTTTTCTTCAGATCAGAAGTGCGGCCCACTGAACCTTTATTGAAAACACTTCTTTTCTTCAGATCAGTAGTGCGGCGCACTGAACCTTTATTGCATACACTTCTTTTAACCAGATCAGAAGTGCGGCCCACTGAACCTTTATTCAAAACACTTCTTTTAACCAGATCAGAAGTGCGGCCCACTGAACCTTTATTCAAAACACTTCTTTTAACCAGATCAGAAGTGCGGCCCACTGAACCTTTATTGCATACACTTCTTTTAACCAGATCAGAAGTGCAGCCCACTGAACCTTTATTGAAAACACTTCTTTTAACCAGATCAGAAGTGCGGAACATTGAACCTTTATTGAAAACACTTCTTTTAACGAGATCAGAAGTGCGGCGCACTGAACCTTTATTGCATACACTTCTTTTAACGAGATCAGAAGTGCGGCCCACTGAACCTTTATTGAATACACTTCTTTTAACCAGATCAGAAGTGCAGCCCACTGAACCTTTATTGCATACACTTCTTTTAACCAGATCAGAAGTGCGGCCCACTGAACCTTTATTGAATACACTTCTTTTCTTCAGATCAGAAGTGCGGCCAACTAAACCTTTATTGAATACACTTCCTCTCTTCAGATCAGAAGTGCGGCGCACTGAACCTTTATTGAATACACTTCTTTTCTTGAGAAGTGCGGCGCACTGAACTTTTTTTGAATACACTTCTTTTCTTCAGATTAGAAGTGCGGCACACTGAACCTTTATTGAATACACTTCTTTTCTTGAGAACTGCGGCGAAATGAACCTTTCTTGAATACACTTCTTTTCTTGAGAAGTGCGGCACACTGAACCTTTATTGAATACACTTCTTTTCTTCAGATCAGAAGTGCGGCGCACTGAACCTTTATTGAATACTCTTCTTTTCTTGAGAAGTGCGGCGAAATGAACCTTTATTGAATACACTTCTTTTCTTGAGAAATGCGGCACACTGAACCTTTATTGAATACACTTCTTTTCTTCAGATCAGAAGTGCGGCGCACTAAACCTTTATTGAATACACTTCGTTTCTTCAGATCAGAAGTGCGGCCCACTGAACCTTTATTGAATACACTTCTTTTCTTCAGATTAGAAGTGCGGCCCACAGAATCTTTATTGAATACACTTCTTTTCTTCAGATTAGAAGTGCGGCGCACTAAACCTTTATTGAATACACTTCTTTTAACCAGATCAGAAGTGCGGCGCACTGAACCTTTATTGAAAACACTTCTTTTAATCTGATTAGAAGTGCGGCCCACTGAACCTTTATTCAAAACACTTCTTTTTTGCTTCTTTGCTTTAAATCCGAAGTGCGGCCCACTGAACCTTTATTCAAAACACTTCTTTTTCTTTTAAATCAGAAGTGCGGCGCACTGGAACCTTTATTGAAAACACTTCTTTTCTTTAAATCAGAAGTGCGGCCCACTGAACCTTTATTCAAAACACTTCTTTTCTTTAAATCCGAAGTGCGGCCCACTGAACCTTTATTCAAAACACTTCTTTTCTTTAAATCAGAAGTGCGGCGCACTGAACCTTTATTCAAAACACTTCTTTTAATCTGATCAGAAGTGCGGCGCACTGAACCTTTATTGAAAACACTTCTTTTCTTTAAATCAGAAGTGCGGCGCACTGAACCTTTATTGAAAACACTTCTTTTAATCTGATCAGAAGTGCGGCGCACTGAACCTTTATTGAAAACACTTCTATTCTTTAAATCAGAAGTGCGGCGCACTGAACCTTTATTCAAAACACTTCTTTTAATCTGATCAGAAGTGCGGCGCACTGAACCTTTATTGAAAACAATTCTTTTAATCTGATCAGAAGTGCGGCGCACTGAATCTTTATTGAAAACACTTCTTTTCTTTAAATCAGAAGTGCGGCGCACTAAGCCTTTATTGAAAACACTTCTTTTAATCTGATCAGAAGTGCGGCGCAATGAATCTTTTTTGAAAACACTTCTTTTCTTTAAATCAGAAGTGCGGCGCACTGAACCTTTATTGAAAACACTTCTTTTCTTTAAATCAGAAGTGCGGCGCACTGAACCTTTATTCAAAACACTTCTTTTAATCTGATCAGAAGTGCGGCGCACTGAACCTTTATTGAAAACACTTCTTTTCTTTAAATCAGAAGTGCGGCGCACTGAACCTTTATTGAAAACACTTCTTTTAATCTGATCAGAAGTGCGGCGCACTGAATCTTTATTCAAAACACTTCTTTTAATCTGATCAGAAGTGCGGCGCACTAAGCCTTTATTGAAAACACTTCTTTTAATCTGATCAGAAGTGCGGCGCACTGAATCTTTATTGAAAAAACTTCTTTTCTTTAAATCAGAAGTGCGGCGCACTGAACCTTTATTGAAAACACTTCTTTTAATCTGATCAGAAGTGCGGCCCACTGAACCTTTATTCAAAACACTTCTTTTAATCTGATCAGAAGTGCGGCGCACTGAACCTTTATTCAAAACACTTCTTTTCTTTAAATCAGAAGTGCGGCGCACTGAACCTTTATTGAAAACACTTCTTTTAATCTGATCAGAAGTGCGACGCACTGAATCTTTATTGAAAACACTTCTTTTAACCAAATCAGAAGTGCGGCGCACTGAACCTTTATTGAATACACTTCATTTCTTTAAATCCGAAGTGCGGCGCACTAAGCCTTTATTGACTAAACTTCTTTTCTTCAGATCAGAAGTGCGGCCCACTGAACCTTTATTGAAAACACTTCTTTTCTTCAGATCAGAAGTGCGGCGCACTGAACCTTTATTGCATACACTTCTTTTAACCAGATCAGAAGTGCGGCCCACTGAACCTTTATTCAAAACACTTCTTTTAACCAGATCAGAAGTGCGGCCCACTGAACCTTTATTCAAAATACTTCTTTTAACCAGATGAGAAATGCGGCCCACTGAACCTTTATTGCATACACTTCTTTTAACAAGATCAGAAGTGCAGCCCACTGAACCTTTATTGAAAACACTTCTTTTAACCAGATCAGAAGTGCGGCACATTGAACCTTTATTGAAAACACTTCTGTTAACGAGATCAGAAGTGCGGCGCACTGAACCTTTATTGCATACACTTCTTTTAACGAGATCAGAAGTGCGGCCCACTGAACCTTTATTGAATACACTTCTTTTAACCAGATCAGAAGTGCAGCGCACTGAACCTTTATTGCATACACTTCTTTTATCCAGATCAGAAGTGCGGCCCACTGAACCTTTATTGAATACACTTCTTTTCTTCAGATCAGAAGTGCGGCCAACTGAACCTTTATTGAATACACTTCCTCTCTTCAGATCAGAAGTGCGGCGCACTGAACCTTTATTGAATACACTTCTTTTCTTCAGATCAGACGTGCGGCGCACTGAACCTTTATTGAAAACACTTCTTTTAACCAGATCAGAAGTGCGGCGCACTGAACCTTTATTGAAAACACTTCTTTTAACCAGATTAGAAGTACGGCGCACTGAACCTTTATTAAATACACTTCTTTTCTTGAGAAGTGCGGCGAAATGAACCTTTATTGAATACACTTCTTTTCTTGAGAAGTGCGGCACACTGAACCTTTATTGAATACACTTCTTTTCTTCAGATCAGAAGTGCGGCGCACTGAACCTTTATTGAATACTCTTCTTTTCTTGAGAAGTGCGGCGAAATGAACCTTTATTGAATACACTTCTTTTCTTTGAGAAGTGCGACACACTGAACCTTTATTGAATACACTTTCTGTTTCTTTAGATCAGAAGTGCGGCCCACTGAACCTTTATTGAATACACTTCTTTTCTTCAGATTAGAAGTGCAGCCCACTGAATCTTTATTGAATACACACTTCTTTTCTTCAGATTAGAAGTGCGGCGCACATAAACCTTTATTGAAGATACCACTTCTTTTAACCAGATCAGAAGTGCGGCGCACTGAACCTTTATTGAAAACACTTCTTTTAATCTGATCAGAAGTGCGGCCCACTGAACCTTTATTCAAATCACTTCTTTTCTTTAAATCAGAAGTGCGGCCCACTGAACCTTTATTCAAAACACTTCTTTTCTTTAAATCAGAAGTGCGGCGCACTGAACCTTTATTGAAAACACTTCTTTTCTTTAAATCAGAAGTGCGGCCCACTGAACCTTTATTCAAAACACTTCTTTTCTTTAAATCAGAAGTGCGGCCCACTGAACCTTTATTCAAAACACTTCTTTTAATCTGATCAGAAGTGCGGCGCACTGAACCTTTATTGAAAACACTTCTTTTCTTTAAATCAGAAGTGCGGCGCACTGAACCTTTATTGAAAACACTTCTTTTAATCTGATCAGAAGTGCGGCGCACTGAACCTTTATTGAAAACACTTCTATTCTTTAAATCAGAAGTGCGGCGCACTGAAACTTTATTCAAAACACTTCTTTTAATCTGATCAGAAGTGCGGCGCACTGAACCTTTATTGAAAACAATTCTTTTAATCTGATCAGAAGTGCGGCGCACTGAATCTTTATTGAAAACACTTCTTTTCTTTAAATCAGAAGTGCGGCGCACTAAGCCTTTATTGAAAACACTTCTTTTAATCTGATCAGAAGCGCGGCGCAATGAATCTTTTTTGAAAACACTTCTTTTCTTTAAATCAGAAGTGCGGCGCACTGAACCTTTATTGAAAACACTTCTTTTAATCTGATCAGAAGTGCGGCGCACTGAATCTTTATTCAAAACACTTCTTTTAATCTGATCAGAAGTGCGGCGCACTGAACCTTTATTGAAAACACTTCTTTTAATCTGATCAGAAGTGCGGCGCACTGAATCTTTATTGAAAACACTTCTTTTCTTTAAATCAGAAGTGCGGCGCACTAAGCCTTTATTGAAAACACTTCTTTTAATCTGATCAGAAGTGCGGCGCACTGAATCTTTATTGAAAAAACTTCTTTTCTTTAAATCAGAAGTGCGGCGCACTGAACCTTTATTGAAAACACTTCTTTTAATCTGATCAGAAGTGCGGCCCACTGAACCTTTATTCAAAACACTTCTTTTAATCTGATCAGAAGTGCGGCCCACTGAACCTTTATTCAAAACACTTCTTTTCTTCAGATCAGAAGTGCGGCGCACTGAACCTTTATTGAAAACACTTCTTTTAACCAGATCAGAAGTGCGGCGCACTGAACCTTTATTGAAAACACTTCTTTTAACCAGATTAGAAGTACGGCGCACTGAACCTTTATTGAATACACTTCTTTTCTTGAGAAGTGCGGCGAAATGAACCTTTATTGAATACACTTCTTTTCTTGAGAAGTGCGGCACACTGAACCTTTATTGAATACACTTCTTTTCTTCAGATCAGAAGTGCGGCGCACTGAACCTTTATTGAATACTCTTCTTTTCTTGAGAAGTGCGGCGAAATGAACCTTTATTGAATACACTTCTTTTCTTGAGAAGTGCGGCACACTGAACCTTTATTGAATACACTTCTTTTCTTCAGATCAGAAGTGCGGCGCACTGAACCTTTATTGAATACACTTCGTTTCTTCAGATCAGAAGTGCGGCCCACTGAACCTTTATTGAATACACTTCTTTTCTTCAGATTAGAAGTGCGGCCCACTGAATCTTTATTGAATACACTTCTTTTCTTCAGATTAGAAGTGCGGCGCACTAAACCTTTATTGAATACACTTCTTTTAACCAGATCAGAAGTGCGGCGCACTGAACCTTTATTGAAAACACTTCTTTTAATCTGATCAGAAGTGCGGCCCACTGAACCTTTATTCAAAACACTTCTTTTCTTTAAATCCGAAGTGCGGCCCACTGAACCTTTATTCAAAACACTTCTTTTCTTTAAATCAGAAGTGCGGCGCACTGAACCTTTATTGAAAACACTTCTTTTCTTTAAATCAGAAGTGCGGCCCACTGAACCTTTATTCAAAACACTTCTTTTCTTTAAATCCGAAGTGCGGCCCACTGAACCTTTATTCAAAACACTTCTTTTAATCTGATCAGAAGTGCGGCGCACTGAACCTTTATTGAAAACACTTCTTTTCTTTAAATCAGAAGTACGGCGCACTGAACCTTTATTGAAAACACTTCTTTTAATCTGATCAGAAGTGCGGCGCACTGAACCTTTATTGAAAACACTTCTATTCTTTAAATCAGAAGTGCGGCGCACTGAAACTTTATTCAAAACACTTCTTTTAATCTGATCAGAAGTGCGGCGCACTGAACCTTTATTGAAAACAATTCTTTTAATCTGATCAGAAGTGCGGCGCACTGAATCTTTATTGAAAACACTTCTTTTCTTTAAATCAGAAGTGCGGCGCACTAAGCCTTTATTGAAAACACTTCTTTTAATCTGATCAGAAGCGCGGCGCAATGAATCTTTTTGAAAACACTTCTTTTCTTTAAATCAGAAGTGCGGCGCACTGAACCTTTATTGAAAACACTTCTTTTAATCTGATCAGAAGTGCGGCGCACTGAATCTTTATTCAAAACACTTCTTTTAATCTGATCAGAAGTGCGGCGCACTGAACCTTTATTGAAAACACTTCTTTTAATCTGATCAGAAGTGCGGCGCACTGAATCTTTATTGAAAACACTTCTTTTCTTTAAATCAGAAGTGCGGCGCACTGAACCTTTATTGAAAACACTTCTTTTAATCTGATCAGAAGTGCGGCGCACTGAATCTTTATTGAAAAAACTTCTTTTTTCTTTAAATCAGAAGTGCGGCGCACTGAACCTTTAATATTGAAAACACTTCTTTTAATCTGATCAGAAGTGCGGCGCACTGAACCTTTATTGAAAACACTTCTTTTAATCTGATCAGAAGTGCGGCCCCCTGAACCTTTATTCAAAACACTTCTTTTCTTCAGACAAGATCAGACGTGCGGCGCACTTGAACCTTTATTGAAAACACTTCTTTTAACCAGATCAGAAGTGCGGCGTGCACTGAACCTTTATTGAAAAACACTTCTTTTAACCAGATTAGAAGTACGGCGCACTTCGAACCTTTATTGAATACACTTCTTTTTCTTGAGAAGTGCGGCGAAATGAACCTTTTTATTGAGATACACTTCTTTTTCTTGAGAAGTGCGGCACACTGAACCTTTATTGAATACACTTCTTTTTCTTAAGATCAGAAGTGCGGCGCACTGAACCTTTATTGAATACTCTTCTCTCTTTTTCTTGAGAAGTGCGGCGAAAATGAACCTTTTATTGAATACACTTCTTTTTCTTGAGAAGTGCGGCACACTACGAACCTTTTATTGAATATACACTTCTTTTTCTTCAGATCAGAAGTGCGGCGCACTTAACCTTTATTGACTAAACTTCTTTTCTTCCGATCAGAAGTGCGGCCCACTGAACCTTTATTGCATACACTTCTTTTTTCTTTCAGATTGGAAGTGCGGCCCACTGAATCTTTATTGAATACACTTCTTTTCTTCAGATTAGAAGTG
This sequence comes from Elysia crispata, assembly GCA_033675545.1. Taxonomy (NCBI): domain Eukaryota; kingdom Metazoa; phylum Mollusca; class Gastropoda; family Plakobranchidae; genus Elysia; species Elysia crispata. The sequence goes on along the minus strand of JAWDGP010005066.1, from coordinate 2,722 downwards.
CGGCGCACTGAACCTTTATTGAAAACACTTCTTTTAACCAGATCCAGAAGTGCGGCGCACTGAACCTTTATTGAAAACACTTCTTTTAATCTGATCAGAAGTGCGGCCCACTGGACTCCTTTATTCAAAACACTTCTTTTCTTTAAATCCGAAGTGCGGCCCACTGAACTCCTTTATTCAAAACACTTCCTTTTCTTTAAATCAGAAGTGCGGCGCACTGAACCTTTATTGAAAACACTTCTTTTCTTTAAATCAGAAGTGCGGCGCACTGAACCTTTATTCAAAACACTTCTTTTCTTTAAATCCGAAGTGCGGCCCACTGAACCTTTATTCAAAACACTTTTTAATCTGATCGAAAGTGCGGCGCACTGAACCTTTATATTGAAAACACTTCTTTTTCTTTAAATCAGAAGTGCGGCGCACTGAACCTTTATTGAAAACACTTCTTTTAATCTGGATCAGAAGTGCGGCGCACTTCGAATCTTTATTCAAAACACTTCTTTAATTCTGATCAGAAGTGCGGCGCACTGAAACCTTTATTTCTGGAAAACACTTCCCTTTTAATTCTGATCAGAAGTGCGGCGCACTGAATCTTTACAGTATTGAAAACACTTTTCTTTAAATCAGAAGTGCGGCGCACTAAGCCTTTATTAAAGAAAACACTTCTTTTAATCTGGATCAGAAGTGCGGCGCACTGAATCTTTATTGAAAAAACTTCTTTTTCTTTAAACTCAAAGTAGCGGCGCACCATGCTGAACCTTTATTGAAAACACTTCTTTTAATCTGATCAGAAGTGCGGCCCACTGAACCTTTTTTCAAAACACTTCTTTTAATCTGATCAGAAGTGCCGCCCACTGAACCTTTATTCAAAACACTTCTTTTTCTTTAAATCAGAAGTGTATAATTGAACCTTTATTGAAAACACTTCTTTAATCTGATCAGAAGTGCGACGCACCGAATCTTTATTGAAAACACTCCTTTTTAACCAACCAGAAGTGTGGCGCACTGAACCTTTATTGAATACACTTCATTTCTTTAAATCCGAAGTGTGGCGCACTAATCCTTTATTGAAAAACATATTCTCTTTCTTCTGATCAGCGTGTGGCGCACTTTATCCTTTATTGACTAAACTTCTTTTCTTCAGATCAATAAAGTGCGGCTCCACTGAACCTTTATTGAAAACAATTCTTTCTTCAGATCAGTAGTAGCACTGAACCTTTATTGAAAACACTTCTTTTAACCATGATCAGAGGTAAGTGCATCGAACCTTTAGACTAAAACACTTTTAACCAGATCAGAAGTGAGGCCCACTGAACCTGATGCTCCAAAATACTTCTTTTAACCAGATCAGAAGTGCGGCCCACTGAACCTTTATTCAAAACACTTCTTTTAACCAGATCAGAAGTGCGGCCCACTGAACCTTTATTCAAAACACTTCTTTTAACCAGATCAGAAGTGCGGTGCACTGAACCTTTATTCAAAACACTTCTTTTAACCAGATCAGAAGTGCGGCCCACTGAACCTTTATTGAAAACACTTCTTTTAACCAGATCAGAAGTGCGGCCCACTGAACCTTTATTGCATACACTTCTTTTAAACAGATCAGAGGTGCGGCGCACTGAACCTTTATTCAAAACACTTCTTTTAACCAGATTAGAAGTGCGGCTCACTGAACCTTTATTCACTAAACTTCTTTTCTTCAGATCAGAAGTGCGGCGCACTGAACCTTTATTCAAAACACTTCTTTTAACGAGATCAGAAGTGCGGCCCATTGAACCTTTATTCAAAACACTTCTTTTAACCAGATCAGAAGTGCGGCCCACTGAACCTTTATTCAAAACATTTCTTTTAAGCAGATCAGAAGTGCGGCCCACTGAAACTTTATTGAATACACTTCTTTTCTTCAGATCAGAAGTGCGGCCCACTGAACCTTTATTGAATAAACATCTTTTGTTCAGATTAGAAGTGCGACGAACGAAACCTTTATTGAAAACACTTCTTTTCTTCTGATCAGAAGTGCGGCGCACTGAACCTTTATTGAATAAACATCTTTTGTTCAGATTAGAAGTGCGACGAACGAAACCTTTATTGAAAACACTTCTTTTCTTCTGATCAGAAGTGCGGCGCACTGAATCTTTATTGAATACACTTCTTTCCTTCAGATTAGAAATGCGGCGCACTGAACCTTTATTGAATAAACATCTTTTGTTCAGATTAGAAGTGCGACGAACGAAACCTTTATTGAAAACACTTCTTTTCTTCTGATCAGAAGTGCGAAGTAATTGAATCTTTGGCTGAATTAATTTTTCTCTTTAGAAGTGCGGCCCACTGAACCTTTATTGAATACACTTCTTTTCTTCAGATTAGAAGTGCGGCGCACTGAACCTTTATTGAATACACTTTTTTTCTTCTGATCAGAAGTGCGGCGCATTAATACTTAATTGAAAACACTTCTTTTCTTCAGATTAGAAGTGCGGGGCACTGAACCTTTATTGAATACACTTAACTTCTTTTCTTCAGATTAGAAGTGCGGCGCACTGAATCTTTATTGAATATACTTCTTTTAACCAGATTAGAAGTGCGGTGCACTGAATCTTTATTGAATACACTTCTTTTAACCAGATTAGAAGTGCGGCACACTGAATCTTTATTGATAACACTTTTTCTCTTTAGAAGTGCGGCGCAATTTTTTGTTTGTTATGAATCTGATGCACTGTACTTG
>JAWDGP010005065.1:490000-634657 GCA_033675545.1 Elysia crispata | reverse complement strand
TTTATCCTTCGTATACGTTACAGCAATTGTCAAAAAGGGAAAAAATTGTGCCGGAAGCATTTTAAAATAATGGAAACATAAATTATATAGTTTCCCAAAGCTTTTTCTCTCTTACAAATTTGATTGATAACACGATTTTTTAATGTTAAACTTAAAAAAAATTATTCAAACATTTTTTATTTATGTCTTTTTATATTTATGTCCATAAAATTTTTAACCTTTTTTTTAAATTCTTGTACATAAATTCAATAGTTATCTTTTATGCATACAGGCAATTATACATGCCACATTTTATATCTTTTTGGCAACAATCTATCACTAATTTAGCCAAACATAGTATGTATTGCAAACAAATGTGTTTTCATTCCTTGCTTTCTTAAACATTGTGCCATTTCAGTTTCAGTTACTTACAAACCATCCTTTTTACATACGATTTGTGATTAATGTGAACTGAAAGTGTTATTGTTTCTGTCCAACAGAAGTTAATATTTCCCTAATTTTTATAAATGATTTTCTCTTTTTCGAACTATAAATTAATAATTGCTGGATAAAAACCTCTTAAGATATTAAGCTTTCTAAAACACATGAAAAAGCTTCCTTATTTTAATAAGTTTAACTGCAAAGTATTCTAAACTATGAAAGAAAAGATGCATGATGGCTTTTGAAATTTTCTTGAATCAAATAGAAAAACAGTTCCATTGCTTATCTACTAATGTCTTTGGTGTTGCTGCTATTATTAAAAATATATGATTAACAGTAAAGACACAATTTTCTTGTGAAAATCACTTGTGAAAATTAGTTGATACTGATTTGTAATCATTGAAAAATGTTGCAGAATAATAGCACAGATGTTAAAAATAACATAATGTATAAGGTTGAATGTTCAAGAGTTTCAGGTGCTTTGCATTGTTTTAATCTCGTATGATTTCTATTTTTAATAATAAAAAAAAATCAAATTTTAAATATCTCTTTTAAGCTGCTGAAATTTTAGTCTTGTTTGCTGTAAGCTGTTCTGTGTTTATGTGCTTATCCACAGCCACCCTAAGTATTGTATATTTTTAAACTTATATGAATAAACAGTAAAAAAAAGGTCTGAATTTTAAAAAAAGTGCCTAATGTGACTTTGTAAACAGAACTTCAAAGAAAAGAGGGGGGGGGGGGGGCTTTCAAGCTAAAGAAGGGGATGTGATAAATTGCTTAAAACACTAGAAATTTCCTCTCTTTATCAAGATTTCAGGATGGCGCATAGGCAAATGTACTATACCTAAATAGTAAGTTAAACATTGAAACGAACTTACTCCATTAAGAAAATGCGGCAAACAAAATCACAAAATAAATTAATAAAATGGATATAGAGCTAATAAGATAAATCTGAAGGAACTTTGATTTAGTTATGAATTGAATTTTAAATTTAAAAGACACAAAGTTGCACAACACTACATATTTGTAAAATTTAGAGAGAGAGAGAGAGAGAGAGAGAGAGAGAGAGGGGGGAGGGAGAGGGAGAGGGAGAGGGAGATAGAGAGAGAGAGAGAGAGAGAGAGAGAGAGAGAGAGAGAGAGACAGACAGACAGACAGACAGACAGACAGACAGACAGACAGACAGACAGACAGACAGACAGACAGACAGACAGACAGACAGACAGACAGAGGATTTAATATTTTTTCTCCAGCTGCAAAAAGGAAAGCTTTAAAAACATTTTTATTCAAATTATTCTTCTACAAAAAATTATTTTTGTAGCATCCCTTGGCATTCTTTGAAGTTTTACCAAAGATAAGGGCCCTTTTTTCTTCATCCTCAGATTTTCTGGAATATTATTTTCTTCCCAGATTGTCGACTTTCTTCATGTTTACACTTATAATCTTATATCATTCAGTGCATTTAACGTCCCGGAGGACACCACTTGAAATTTTGTTTTGTGCTATGAAAAGGAAAAAAGCGCTCTAATGCTAGTGTCATTTGCAGCACTCTGGAAAGACATCAAGTAAAAGAAAAAAAAAGAATTTTATATTTTGACATACTCTTAGATACTTGTCTTCCTCTCTCTCTCATTTCATCTAACTTCATTCCATGTCTTCGTATCGTTTCTTCTCGACTAATGAAAGGTAGACAGCCATCATCAACGATGTCATCTGTAGGAAGAACGGATAGATGATGTACGCAGCCTGAGCAGGTGTGGATCAACAAACCAATGATGGGCAGAGATCAAGGACGTAGAAAAACCTCTCCCTATTATTCTAAGAAAAATACTCATTGCGCTTTAATTGTTCGCAGAATTCGAATTCGATATATTTTATCATTGTAGTGCTTATATGATATTTGGATTTACTAAAACTTCCAATCATTTCGTAAGGAAAATATTTCTGCTTACTTTTAGCCTTTAAAAGTCCCAGTGGCAAAGTTTAGCAAACTCTGCAAAACGCTGTCTTTCTTTAAATAGACTCCTATACTCAAAATAATCCCAGCCAGCAGATATTGTGTTGTTTTCCTCATAGCTAATGATATATTTCATAATATTTTTGGAGCCTTCGATATTGAAAAGCTTTTCCTATTATCACAAATTACTTTTGCAAAACTTGAAAGATTTTGAGAGAATAGTTTTGACGAATCTTATATGACAATATCCGATTTTATGCTTTTGAAAGGTGGCGCCTGCAAAAGAAATACCGTTAAGGAAAAGTAAAAAACAAACATATGGAAAGATTTTCCGAAACTAGATCTAGTAACTACTCTTCTTTCCCCCCCCCCCCCCCCCAAAAAAAAAAAAAAAAAAAAAAGGAAGTAGTAGTAGTAGTAGTAGTAGTAGTAGTAGTAGTAGTAGTAGTAGTAGTAGCAGTCGTAGTCGTAGTAGTAGTAGTAGTAGTAGTAGTAGTAGTAGTAGTAGTAGTAGTAGTAGTAGTAGTAGTAGTAGTAGTAGTAGTAGTAGTAGTAGTAGTAGTAGTAGTATGTCACTTTCAACATGGCGTCAGAATAATAAGCACTTAGCTACAAAAAAGGGTCATAGAATTATATATGTGTAATCCTGATACAAGTATTTTGACTGGAAACGACAGCCACCACATTGGCGAATGCGAAGCACTAAAGTAAGTCGATAAAGAGACTTTGTTACGTCTTCGCCAGCAAATCTGTGGATGTACATGGCGCTTCAGTTGAACACTTATTTTGTAGAAGATAATTGTCTTAGCAATTTTAATTTTGTATTATTTCTATATTCATACGTTTTGAAGAAATTCCAGAAAAACATAAACCTAAAAATGATCATGCTGCAGAGCTCTTCATTTAATTTTTTATTACTTTTTTTTTTTTTACAATTTTTAGTGTATTTAACAAACTTTGTTTTAAATTTGAAGACTTCCATGCATCTTTTCATTTTTTGATGTCCCCATTCTAAGTTTACTTAGACGTCGCTTATTTGATATTGTCACACCCTTGGTGTTGTTTAGCATGCTTAAAAATTATAAACAAATATGTTTTCTCCTACCCCTTTTGAATTTTATAGCCATAACTCAGTAATTTGGATAGTGGTTGAAGCAAATCTTCTGTTTTAATTTTGTGGAAAAATTGTGTTGCAAAAAAAAAAAACAAATTCTCAAAGTGTAATCTACTATATATTTTTTTACATTTTTTTCTGGTGGGAGTGTTGATGTTTTGTTTTTTTTTTCTTTTTGGTTTTGTTTTGTTTCTTTTTTTGTTTCTTTTTTTTTTACTCTTTTTTTTTATCCTTTTAGCTGTTGTTTTATCTTCTTGAAACCAAATGCTGAATAAATTTAAACTGAAAATCCGAAGACGTACCTCTAAAAGAAACATTATTGTCAGCACGTAGGTGATGAACACATGGTTATCTTTCACAAGTTCTTCTATTCGATGAAGGCAACCCTTGTGGATTAATAAAAAAAAAATTAGGATGACAATAATCAGCTTATTTTAAATCATGCTTCAAACAATAATTTAAATGTTTCAATTTGTCTTGACTACGACTTTTGGAAATAGATTTTTTAAGTGAAATAAAGAAAAAAAATCCTGCGCAGTTATTATTTGATCAGGGGTAAAATTACTCTTTTCTTAGGGGGGTCATTTGGCTGAAGAATTGAGAATCATGAGGGTTCATATTCCAAGATATATAAACAAGAAAAGGTTTTGAATGATTTAAAAAAATGAAAGAAAGTAAAGGGGAAGTGAAGTATTTGGAACATTTCATTGACACATAATTTTTTCGGCTAACCAAGTACAACCCACACCATCCTGTTTGAAGGAGTGAAGATCATGTGATCGCGAAATCCTTGACTTGGACGACAGGTTTAAGTTAATGAGTTGGGGGAAATGTGCAGAGGGTTATATCACAAACGAAAAAAAAAATTTTTAAATGAATGCTCTATGTCATGAAAGACAAAGATAATCATCTTTTGCGGAGAAAAATTCAATCATGCCTAAACATCATTGAGATAAAGTAGTAATATTGACCTACCGTCCATTTTATTTGGGATATATCTTTCCCTTGAGCACACCGCACAACTGCCCTGAATGCATGCTGGTTGCTGCCTTCATTGAAAAGATACGGTTGGCAGCACGCAGGAGGAAACTGCAAAAATACATAACTTAGCGTATATTTTCACCTGGTTTTTTTTTTTCTATTTTTTTTTTTTTTTTTTGGGTAAAGCCTATGTGTGTGATCACCCCGCAACGGACCTACGTTGGTTACTATCTGGTTAAATATCCCTCATCTGAATTTTTCTCTCTTTATTTGTCATTTATTTCCGTTAAATTGTATTACTTTATATCGGTAATCGCATTCAAGACATGCATACAGTTTAGTAAATGTCTACATTAAAAAAGCGAAAATAACCAAAAGTTGGGAGAACAAAACATGAAGTTCTAGACTGATACCAAGTAGAAATTTTATAATTTTATAAAATCAGCAAGTTCCAAAAACAAATTTAAATGACACATCCATTTTTCCCATTATCCAAGGATAAATTATCTTCCCTACACCATGTACTGTTCAGCAGTAGGTCCGTATCGAACGCATACCTAATTCTGACAGGAAATTGTGGCGCCCACTTGCGATATAATTTAGGGGAAAAAATTTTTAATTCTAAAATCGCATTCTTTTGAGAATGGAAAGTGGGTGGCGATTTCGATCCTAACTACAGATCAATATGCCTTGAGATAGCATATTTTCCAAAGTCTACGAGGCACAGAAGAAAAGGGTACGCAATTAAAATGTAGTGAATAATACTTTTCGCCTGTTGGTAATCAAATAGGCCTAGGTCAGACAGAAAAAGTGCAAAGCCGCACAGCATCTCTTTCTTTTCTACTTCTTCTTTTCTTCTTTTTTTTTTTTAAATTTCTTTACAAAGTAAGGAATGGTGTATCTTGAAATTTGTCTGCATACTCTTTTAATATTCCACAGTAATGCTTAAAGAAGCCTTAAAATTATTTCACTGCGGAGCTCCAAAATTAACAGGAAATAATAACAATGGATGACATCGATTTTTTTTTTTTTTTTTTGAAACATCAAAATGTCAAAGCTCACCTTGAAAGTATAAGAAACGTTCCCTGGTGGAAAGTACACATCTGCTCCTTTATATGGATTGTACGGGAAAAGAAAATCTGGCCAGTGATGAGGGCCGGAGGAGGGGAAAAAAAAAAGGGGGGGGGGGCAGTTTTAATGGGAGATACGGTTGGCGGAATAAATTATGAAAAAAAATAAAAGTTATTAAACCTGAACTAGGCGACAATATATCCTAGATTTAAAGCTCTGGATCACGCAACACGCAGGCGCACATTAATTTAAAAGTAATATATCCCTACCATATTCTTCATTAACGATGCGTGTAAAATAGTTATATTTGCGTCGATCAATGAGGAAAAATGAAATACACAGAAAAAGAGAGGAACACTCGAATTCATCACCCACACGAAAGGAATACTAATGACAGGACACAATAATTATTCGGCTTATAGTTAAGCAAAACATTGAAAAATAACAATGACTCTCAAACATTGTAAGATAAAAAAAAAAAATCTTTTGAAGTAATTCAGTAAAAAAAATATTTTAAGCAGGCATCATTATAAAACTTGATTCACTTACTTGATTTGTGAAACGAGAGGTTGACATGAAGGAAATCATTAGGCCCATTCACCCCACAACATCGCCCCTGTGGGTATTGACCGGACATGTTTGTGTGTGTGTGTGTGGAAAAAAGAGGGGTGGGGAGTGGGAGTGGGAGAGGACAATAGATTCCGTGTGTGCTTTCAGATTTTACTGGAATACATAGCCATGGAGGAACAATTTCAAATAAGAAGCAGTTTTTCGAAGGATTCTTTAACACTAGAATTTGGAATTGAAAGTTGTTTTTTTTTTTAGTTTTTTTTTTTCCCGTAAGTTTAGTTAGTGCTGTTTGACTTGTAGTATGTTAGGGTTGTATGACATCATCCTTGCCCTTTCCTCTGTTTCACTTTTTATCTCTATGTGTCTGTCTTTATGTCTTTCTGCCTCTTTCTCTCTCTCTCTCTCTCTCTCTCTCTCTCTCTCTCTCTCACACACACACACACACGCATACACACACTTAATAAATTATTCACTCAATATAAACAAATGAGTAAAGACGAAAATGGAAGGAACAAAACAGCATGTACAAAATGGCTACAAAGGGCACAGTTATAGTTTGATTTTATTTTGAAACATAAATGATTTACTCCCGCACTCACAGAAAATCGTAGTATTTATGACCAAGGTTTTAGTTAAGTTTTTTTTTATTGTACTTGTATTTCTTTTTTATTCATTTATTTACCTTTTATTTTTTGACAAGCAGTAATGATGGAATTAAATTCCCTTTGATAGCTAATGATTATGCTAGGACCTTAACGCGTCCTTACTTTACGCTTTTCAGTTTTAGCATCGGGCACATCAGTTAAATTGGCTTCATTATTACCGGCTTTTCATAGAAAAAGCAGTGCCTGCAGAGCAGACCGTAGAACTGGTTCGAAAGGATCTGGTCACACAGATGTTTTGGATAAACCTTGTTCAGATCCTCTTTTAGTTGTTTTAATTTGTTTGAGTAGTTGGTTGACAGGTATACACTTCTGACAAGATAATTCTAAGCGAAATACTAGACAATATTAACTATATCAACTCTCCGAATTTGCAGCCCGATCTCATAATTGATAAAGTATTTCAGTCTCACTAGTACCCACGCAAGACTTTACTTGTGTAAATTAGAACCTTGAGTTAAAAAAACTCTTAACATTACACGACCAGAACCAACTAATATCAGTTACTCGTAATAAGGAACACTTTGGCAACAGATAAATCCGGATATTTTGCCAGGAGAGGAAATTACTATTCGGTGGATAGAATAATATCTGTCACCAGTACATCACTTACATTAATCATGTATGTGTTTACAGTGGACACGTAAGTGCTGTCGGTGATAATTTTGTACTTGTTCTCCAACTCCAAAACTGCCGACCTGATCATCGTGGTATACAGCTGCAAAGTAGGATAAGATTTAAGTGCTAATTATGCGAGACATATTCAAAATCCGTCCCTTAGTATAAAAAAAATACGAAAATGCTATCAATGGCAAAGCGTGCAAGTTATCTAACCTCCCCCTCAAAAAAAAAAAAAAAGAAACTAAAAATGAAATTTAAAAAAGGATGCGTAATTTGTATGTAGTTAATGAAGCTGGTAAAGATCTGTAAAGGATCTGTAAAAATAAAAGAAAAACCAACAGAATAAAAGAAACGTTTGGGAAAGGGTTTATACAGGGGCAATTTCACGCACGAAATTAATATACATTATTTATGTTTTACAATAAACAATCACATATCACATATCACATCACTTCCATACTAAATAAATCTGTTCAAAATCATTTTTTGGATGACACACGTCTAGTGTGTGTATTAAAATGATATCGTAAGCTTTAATTTTAGTAAAAGAAAATAACACATATTAACTTTTACTTTTATGATCGATAAAATTATAAATGTTATAAATTCACCTGCTCAAAGAGCCATCATGATCAACATGAGGCCCATGAAAACATCACTGTCAATATGTTTTAATCAAATGCCTACATGTATTTAATCTACTTTTAAATGTGCTTGACAAAAGAAAAAAACATTGTGCAAACACACTTAAAGCATGGCATATTGGCAGTGAGAAAATTTCAAAGAGCATGAAGTAACCAGGAAATTCTAATAATAAAACGTTTTACAGTTGTGTTAATTACCCTCGACGATGGCTCGAGAATGGAGGAGATGACAAAAACTCGAAGAATCATTCCGGAACTCAGAAAGAGACAGTACTAGTAGACAAGTATAGAAATATATCACATGTCAGGGAATATTATTATAACTCCCAAAACTTTAAAAAATGTAACTGCAGTTTAAATCTTTCAGAAGTACAGATTTAATGGTGCAAATTGAATATTCAAAGAGCACATGTTCAATGACGCATATGATATGAAGTGGCATTTCCTTTTTTTTTATATATAAATTTTGTGTTAAAAGCATTCTGGGTTTAGTTTTATGTTCCCTCGGTTTCCCAAATAATCTGGGGAAGTGGCCAAAAAATTTACATTGAAAAGTGACATTTTTTCTAGCTTTCACGGGTACGATTGTATTCTACGATCAATATTGAAATTCTTAATATAAGCAAATTTAAAACCTTCGCAGATAACAAAACTTTCAGATTTCAATATCATTAAGCCATTATGTTGGTGTGATTGCAATGAGAGTAAATAATTTCTGAGGTAAAATTTCTCTAAAAATTTATAGACCTTATTAGAAATCTGTTGAGATGTAAACCATTCAGGATTTATAGAATACAGATCTAATTTTGTAGAGCTGAATTCGGGGGGTTTGTTCAGTATACGTACCGTGGTAAAGACTAAGAGAGTTCTATGAAACGGTATTGAGACGATAGCAAGCACGGCTGCAAGGATGAGAAACACTTCGTGGATGGTGAGAAGCGAACTTATCACGTTAGTCCACATGAAATGACTGTCGATACCTGAAGAGAGAGGACGCACATCTTTGGCACATAGTAGAGATGTTTAGTTCTCTTTAAAATCATCAATGATAACACAGCTATGTCCCCAGGTCATTTAAAAATCACACATGAAATCTAAAGTAAAGAGATATTTTCTAGGTGTTGAATCTATACAATCGCCACGCAACTAAAAGAACTCTAATATCAAGTAGAAAGAGTCATTCATTCATAAAGCAAAATGTTCACTGTCAACATTTGTCGCTTTGACTTTCAGTAGTTTTTGTGTTTTGCACCATTTCTTGTAAGAAACCAAGATTTGAACTGAAGGCATTTTGTATCAATCAGTTTTCAGTTAGATAAATATGATTTGTCAAATCTTTTAGGAAATAAATAATTGAAGTCTCTCAATATTGTTTTACAGCTTTTAGATTACCAGTATGAAGCTGTAGAGTTTTTGACCTCTTACGAAGCTTAAAAATTGCGTTAAACATAATTATCAATTAACTATGTCAACAAAAAAAAATCATTCTCTAATACTAATAGAGATGGTATCACGCAATGCTAAAAGATTGGACAGATGAAGCCAGACCTAAGAATCTAAAGACTAGGGTGGCTCTGTGGTTAGCGTGTCTGGTCTTGTCTCGACAAGGCAAAGATGTGGTTCGGGCCCGATCTCAGTCTGTCCATACCATTATGTCCTCTTTTGTGTTTTCAAGTTTTTCGTTCAATCTGTCGGTCTCGAGCTAAATCTACACAGGATTTGTTGTTTCCATTCTATTTATTTCCTTATCAATCAATTGCATCTTCGAGTTCCTAAGTAATGTGGATTGTTATGTTATAGCATACCTACGACCGAGAATAATTATGGCCTAATTATTTTCTTTTCATGAGATAGATTATATTCTTTAAAAGCAAATGTGATTTTTTTTTATTATCATTTATTTATTTAAACACTAAAAATACGACGCAGCTTTAATCGGCGCTGATTAGAGACTTTATAACAGGCTAGAACCAACATGAGAAATTTATGACCGCTATGACATTATAACAAATTGATTCCATGTTTCCCATCGACAGGCATTCGCTTTTGCTAGGAAGGTGATCAGGATATATCCTGGTAAACGCACTCTCTCTGTCGTCCACCTTGTGCCCATCTCTGACGTTCCACGCACGGTTTCGTCAGTTTGCCAGTAAAATATTGAAGTTAACAGTTTGTAATAAAGACCCAATCAATTAAACCTACTGCATAGAGAAAATCATTTGCAGTCATATTGATATCGAGAAAGTAATAATTTACCCTGAGGGTCGTTATACCAAGTGATAGCCAGGGGGCTGGGCCTCCAGAGTATCAGGTGGGATCCGCGTAGGATGGCGTCAAGGTTCTTCATCATCTCAATCTTGACCTCGCTCAAGAAAAACGTACACATCTGACATTCGCAGTACCATGAGGATGGGGGCGGATAGATATATTTAAAAACAGAAGTTAAGTAGGGTAAATAAGCTCTTTCTTGATAATTGAAAGAGACCATTAATTTTCAAGTTGAATCTTCAGCGATCCTTGCATCAAACCGTGAGTTAAATAAAAAAAAAGAAAAAAAAAAACCATAGTATAACGCTTGTGAATAGCAAGACTATTTTATAAATATTTTTTCTTATGGTTTTAGCCTTGAGATCACCGTTGGTGGTGGAATGGGCTGTAAAACTCTTTATTCATTTAATCCCAAAACTATTATAACAATGTGTCGATAAATAATACATAAAACAACTACAACTTGCTAAGAACTGGTACCCACGAACTTAAGGAGAAAGCAATCTAATAACCCGAGTCCAATTTTCAAAAGTATATTTTCAATAGGCCCAGAAATTAAATTTCAACATTTGTAACTTTTATTGGCATTTTTCCGAGTACTTTTAATATCCAAAGACTCTCATACTAGATTTGTCAGAAATTGTGGTGAACTTCTAATGCCAATTCAGTTTTAAAATAATCTGTAACGCGCTCGTCACAAAGTGAGAGAGAAATTTGCATCAGATATAAAGAATTAAAAATGTATTGCATTTCTAGTTTAGCCTGCATGTTTAGTAATGAGGAAATAATGTGTTTACAAAAAAGAGACTATAAAATTTACAAGAACTCAATAAAAATGTACCCTTTGATAAAAAGCTAAATATAATCCAGTTGTTCGTTGTCTCGCGATTAATCAAGAATGATGTTATAAAATGATACTGCATATTTGCGTAGGACTACTTCAAATCAATAAAATTCCCTACCGATATATGACGTCATCTCATAAAATTAGGCTACTTTTATTTGTGTCTACATCTGCATGGTCGATTTTTCTTATCTCTTAAATTTATTTAATTTTTTAACAGTATCAGGCTTAGCATCCTAACTTGGAATTTTAATACACCACATCGTTTGGGAGTATCAAAAAAGTAAAAACATGCACATCATTTTTTTAGCCTTAATACAAAGAATAAGAACGACCGAGAGTGAAAGATAAAGCATTTGAGTTTTCCAAAGGATTTTCAGGTACAGAAACAAGGAAAAATGTGGAAGAAGTCGTGCATTAAGCATCATGAAAAAGATAAAATCGGTTTATAAGTTTAAAAAAAAACAAAACATTAATTTGCAGCTTTTAGTTAGAAATTTTATCATGTGCAAAACATCATCGTTATTGCTTTTTGTGTGTGTGTGTGTGTGTGTGTGTGTGTGTCGCAAACATTTAAAGGAATTTATTGTATGATGTAAAGCGAACAAAAATCATGATTGAGCAAGTTTTAATCAGGCCTATATGGCTGTGACCACGGCTCAGAAAAGACCCACCATAATATTTTACATTGTGAGTGTAAATTCATGATAGGCCCATAGTTCGTAGATAATTCTCTAAATCAAATTTATGCATATGTAAAAAAATCAGTAGAAATACAAAATTATTATCTTCCAGGCTTATCTTCCATTTTTCTAATTAAATTATTGTACCCGCCTTTAATTAAAAGAAAAGGTTAAATTTTATAGCGGCAATGTTTGACGTTACCACAATAGATTGTTTAAGTATTGACTTAATCTTCAGATCTCAGATAAAGCATAATTATAATATCTTTAGAACCTGCAGATATGGCTAAAGGTCTAATATAAACCTACTTACAAGAATAGCACTGTTAAGTCCCATAAAGAAAATACTGTATGGTTTATGTAGAAAATCTTTATCTCTCACTAAAAACATATTAAAAAATGTAAAACTGTGTACATTGTCAAAAAGAAACTCCATCTACAATCTAGATTTCTACACCTAAATGTTTTCATTTCAATTTAATGTTGCGTCTTATTGCACTTCCCTGTGATACCGATATTAGTTCGTTCAATAATCCTACTCTTTTAAGAAAAAGGATATTTCCCATGAGCCTCTTTATAAAGTGAATGATGCGCTCCTCGCCTTAAACTTAGTTAAACTAAGATGCACAATTTTTTCTAAAGCACAAAACTAAAAAGAATTACCGGCTATTAAAGAAAAAAAATACTTAGCACGAATTGATGGACAGCAAGATATATATATATATATATATATATATATATATATATATATATATATATTGAAGATAAGTTGGAATAATTGATAAGAGTGCTCAACTGTGGGAGCATTTTATAGATATAGAAGATCTTACCTTAAATTCTCTGCATACTACACTCGTGTTTAAAGCGGAGGACAGGCGACACCTTTGTCCTCCGCTTGAAACACAAGTGTAGTATGCAGAGAATTTAAGGTAAGATCTTCTATATCTATATCTATATATACATATTTAGAGAGAGAGAGAGAGAGAGAGAGAGAGAGAGAGAGAGAGAGAGAGAGAGAGAGAGAGAGAGAGAGAGAGAGAGAGAGAGAGAGAACATGATTGTCTCAATACAAACAATCCATGTCTTTTGCAATAGTAGGAGCGAATTAAAATAAATAGAATTCAAGAATCTGACAGAAATAAAGCAAATAATTAGAACCCCAAGAATACTCTTTATGAAAATCATCTATTTTCATCGTTAATTCTGACACAACACTTGAATCGTAGATTATCTAAAGAATACCCTTTTTTTCTCATGTTGTAAAGGTTGAGTTTTACGCACTGATAAGGTATTTTTCCACCTCCCCCACCTTTCCTCTCTCTCTCTCACTCACTCTCGTGATTTCCATGATCAGGACGTCAGGTTTAAACTGTAGATTGTGATGTACAGATGGAGGTATACAGTTAGTGGCTTCTCGCCATGTTCAGCATAAGAATAGGTAAGATAGCCCCGGTTTAGGGTCGAACCCTGGATATCGTAGAGTAAAGAGAGAAGATATACGTATTCTCTCTGGAGTAGCCTAGTCCAGAATTCTACTTAATGGTCTATTTCAAGTACAGGTAAAAAAAAGTGTCTAAGTGGGAAAGAGGCACTAAACTGCATTTGTGTAGACTTATTTTTAGTAAATAAATGATTAAATAAATAGTTATATGTTCTCAAGTCTTAAGAGATTTCAGCAGTTACGAACTTGATAAATCCGTTGATGAAAATCACCAGTGGGATAAGTGACGATTATTTATTCACATTGCAACAGAGAGATGGAGTAAAAAAAGGTGCACCAACAGAATTAAGAGAAAGTAGAAGAAACATTTCATGAGCAACTTTTAAAAGTAAGAATATTAGGGAGCGGCTAAATGGCACCTGAAACATTTTTATTTATAGCAACTACGTCACCTCCTCTTAGCGTTATTTTTTTTTCGACCATGCGTAGCTTCCGGCGCAGGAGCGGCGAATGTAAACAACTCATCAATCAGCAGACGATTTCAATCCTTGCTTTAATAGCAAAGAGAGTAGGCCGTTCCAATGTCTGTATATTTTATTTATCCACCCTTATATATTGTTAAGTCCACATGGAATCAGCAAACAAAGGAGATTTTTATTATCCAATTAATCCATGCACAGATATAGATCTCAATTCCTGTCCCCGAGATATGGATTGATACAGTTCTACATAGATGTATACTGTAGATCTATTCTTGGTCAATGGTCTAAATATTTGGTCGATGGAGATCTAAATCTAGTTCTACATAACATTACAGAAAGCCCATAAATAAATTGAATCTATTTTACCCGTAAAATGCACACCATGACTCAGCAGAGCTTGATACTAGATCTAGACCCAGATCTATAAAAAATTATACAAATTTACAATGATCTTAATTAAAAATTTGAGAAGAGCATAATTAATCAGACCTAGAAAGAGATCTTTATTAGATTAAGACTAGAAAAACTTAGCTGGATCCAGCACCTGCGCTCTATTCTTCTTGATCAAAAATGAAGGAGAACAATACCCATGCTAAGCAATGTGAGATTAACGGTGAGTTTGGATTCTGGCTATGACCTAGACTAGTAGAGTTTTGCAGACTAGATCTCGAAATTGAGACCTCTACATACCACACTTTTCGCCTTTGTTTGACTAAAAAAAACATAACAATAATTGAATAATAAGCAGAAATTGATTGTAAACAAATTTCAGGCCTGAATTTTTTTTTTCCTTAGAATAGCCTTAAAATTCTTTGTTCTTGTTTATTACTTATAAATGTATTTTTGAGAAACTTCGGGAAATGATTTACTCCAAGCTGTCTAACAGTTACGCTAAATTTAGATAATCTAAAACTCTGCAAAGGATGGGATGTTGACTAGTCACTTAACAATTTTCAAATAATGCGTGATTGATACTCAGTCATACTTTGACATTCAATTTATGCTGATGTTTTTTTGTTTTTTTTTTTTCAGTGAATAAAATAATTTGGACCTGTATATTTGTGGAAAAAAAAAACTTCATCTTGTATAATAATTTACTTCAAATGTTCAACATGCCTTATTTTTACACTTTATATTTTTCAAATGAAACTTATGTCAGGTCTGAACTTCAAGTTCATTGCGAGTAAAGAGTAAGACATTTATATGGCCTGACGTGGGCAAATCTACACAGCAGATAACATACTTACAGTTTAAGATATAGTTATAAATGATGAGACTGATTTTTTATTTTGTTTCTTCATAATATTGAATAAACTAAAAAAAAATAGAGCAGCTAGCTCTAGAAACTATTCATGAAAAGTGTCCCACTCTTCTCTCAATAGTACGAATAGGAGATGTTAAATAATTATAATTTAAAGATATTGCGGCCGAAATTTTTTATTTTTATTTTTTCAACCAGTTTTAACATTTTTGCATATTTCAATCTCTTTTTTTTTTCATAACCCACAAAAAAATCATACCCTGATAAAAGATGTAAAGAAAATGACATTGGCCCATTTTTTTAAAAATATGTTAATAACGCTTTTTTGGCACTACTTTTTTTTTAAACTGTATGCTTAACCCAGCCCGAAAGAAGGGTATTCATTTAAGTTTTTTAATTTTCTTTTTTTGTTTTAAACTTTTATCTTACTATATAATCATATTTGATTGTTAAGTTAAACCAATAAACACATGATCTTTCTGTACATAACTAGGAATAATCTGCTTGCCTTCAGAATTTTAAAAAGAAAAAAAGGGGGTGGTCTGTTGTGGAGGTAAAAAAAATTCTCAGTATTTAGACAATATTTCTTTTATTACAGGCATTACAATCAAGTTTGAATTTAATAACTTTCCTGAAGAGGAAACAAATGACTATCTTGCAAAGTAATAATCATTTTCATGCAACATTAGGAATGATAGAATCAACTTTCCCAATTCCAAAGGGAAAAAAGAAGACCTTAGCAAAAGCTTCAGATTTGAATTAAAAGTTACATCAAATATGTCAGGCACACTGAAGTGTACAGCGTTAATTGCTGTGAGTTTCAAAAACTTCAACTTAGGGGCATGAGACAATGAGTTATATCCATACACATGAATTATGGAAATGAACTTTTCTTTTGGTGCTATTAATTTGATACACTTCAAATTTCACTCAAATGGGAAGTAAAGAGTGAAAATTTGATCACTTTGACAATAGGACAAAGTTATGTACACAAGCAAATTAAGCTGATGAATAAGAATTTAAGTGGAATAAGAATTTAAGTGATATCTGTTTTCATAAGTGAAAATAATTACACTTAACCTAAAAGCATTGTGACAGAGTGAGAAGGAATGTAAATTTTTTTTTCTTTAGCATCTGTTCGACATCTCGACACAGTTTATACATGTACTGAATGATTAAATTTGATTTGGTAGTATGTTAATAATAGACTACTCCTCTATTTTTATAGGCCCATTTGTGAGCACTCTTTGACCTTAACATTGTGGAAGAATCACTGATAAAGGAATCATACAATCATCTTAATAAAATTCCACATGATACATGTATTCATATGACTGGTTTTTTTGTTTTTGTTTTGATTTTTTCAGTAGGAAGTGCATTACCAAGGAAAAGGGCAAAGCCTGCGAAAATTTAGAAAGAGAGATAGTTGATCGTCCAAGACACTCCTGAGAACATGGCAGCCCTAAAAGTTTGGATAACTTTGTGGCAATAATATGGGAAGACCTAGCTAACCTCATGGTGAGTATAGTTATAT
Source organism: Elysia crispata (assembly GCA_033675545.1). Taxonomy (NCBI): domain Eukaryota; kingdom Metazoa; phylum Mollusca; class Gastropoda; family Plakobranchidae; genus Elysia; species Elysia crispata. Next base: position 618,104 of record JAWDGP010005065.1, on the reverse strand, counting down.
AAACATTTATTCTTTTTCTACTGTGATTCAAAATGTACTATAGGCATCTATAAACCTATACTCTTTACTCTCTCTATATACAACCTCTCTTGCAATTTCCAAATGTTTTTGATTATCACCTGGATGCAAACATTATTATTTTTAAATTGTGCCATTGCCTTGTAAAAAGTAACTAACTAAATAAATAAAACCTAACTTCTCTAATAAATAAATGTTCTGCAAGTAAAAAGAGAACTGATGTTTTAACTTGGTTGTTTCCAATTCAACACAAGAAATATTGTACCGGGCAAATCATAACATGTATTTCTTCTACAAAGATCATTGTATTATTTAACCTTAATTTTTTTTAGAATTTCACTTCATGTATACCAGTTTATATATTTTTTTTTAAACTCCCACAAAGGGAGTGTTAGGTACCCATAAATATTTGTTATTGAAGTTAAAACATGATATAAGAAATTAAGATAAGATAAGATACATGTAACTTTATTTATTCAACAAAGGGAAATTAAAATTGGCATGCTCTCAGGACATACAATAATTACATAGATTTTCTAGTATCACAGTATGAGTATACAGGTGACATTTATGGAGATATAAATCTATACATGTATAAGGAGGTATTAAAAAAGTAAAGAAAAGGGGAGCATATCATTTTGGTGTTTCTAGAATTACAACATCAGACTGGAAAGCAAAGTATAATTATGATTTAGTTACCCTTTTAATCTCCTCATAGTATAAGATGATAGATGTTGGAAAGAATGAGTTTAGGTGTCTATTTGTCCGTGTCATTGGGACTCTGCACCGGTCACTAGTTACGTATAAATACAAAACAGTTACCCATAATGTTAAATTTTCTATCACATGGACTCATAACTCGCAAACACATGAAACTGACAAAATTATTTGAAAATAAAAACAAAATACAAAAAAACATCTCCTTCCTGCATGGAAAATAATATTCTCATGATATTTAACTATTGACTGATTTTTTCAGACAGGGCTGGCTCCTCACCAGCCACATGGACCTGATCCATGCTGACAAATTTAAAATAAAGTCTTCAGTATTGTGTGGGACTTTTGCAACAACAATAATTTTCAAAGCATAAAAGAAAGAATTGGAGAAAACATTGGAATGTTAAACTTTCTTGGTATGGATGCAGACGGAACCTTCAATTAGTGGGGCAGCCATCGTTTATTACTTTTATTATGTTATCCATAATACTTTTAACAGAAAAAAGTGTGAGTACAAAGTAAATCACCTCATGAGAAAATGTTTTTATAGCTCCCTGTGCTCATATTCTATTTTAATTATTTGTTAAACATTAAACTTATTATAAACCAACAACAATATGCCGTAAAACATTTAAGAATGAAGAGGAACTTGAATCTGAACAATTTTAGTTTAAAATTATGTTTGGCAGAATATGCATGCAAGAGAACTGCAATACCAGCAAGCAACAAAGCTGTCCATATTATTTGTCATTATGTAGTTGTCCAGGTAAAAAAAGTGAAGGCTCAAAGCCTAAAAAGCCTAGAAAATATTTGGGCAATGGTGAATTAGATAACTATTGTACTTCTTTATTGAAAGTGAGTAGTGATATTGTAAAAAAAAATAAAATCTGGTAACAATAGACTACTGTTTAGATCACAATAGATCATTCAATTGATTTTGTCCACTTGAGCGATTCAGAAGTAACAAGATATGATGTTGTTTGAAAGCTTTCTCATGGCATAAAGCCAGCTAAGGTATTGGATATAATAACATAAATCATAATGTAGTTTCAAACATTGACAGGGACAATTCAATCATGCAGAAGTATATAAAACAATGCAAAAATTGACAGAGACATTTTAATTTTACAGAAGTATATAAAACAATTTATAAAGTACTCAGTCTGAGGGATGAAAAGTTAAGGGTAGATATACACAAAACGGTTAAGAGGAAAAATAATATTCCAACATAATTTTGCAAACTGCAATATGAAAAGCTTAGAAGTTGATGATTTTTTATTGTGCATACAAAAAGAAAATCCTAGAGGAAATTGATGTTAAATCATGTTTTTGAAATTATATGTAATGATTCCACTAATTAAACAACCCTATATGACATCCTTTTAGTGTCTTCACTGATGGTGGATATATCAATAAATAATCCCTATTATATGGACCATATCAAACAGAATATATTTAACTGGGTTGGATATTTTAATAAATAACTAAAAAATGATGTGAAACAGATTTAAGTGTTGCTGTAATGTGTATCTATGACTGATATGGTAGATATATTCTATATGCTTGATAGGCATTTTTAATAGCCCATACAAGGAATGGGAAAAAAAGCATTAGTTTGAATTAATCATACCGAACAAAAGGGTATAAAATTTAGATGGAACTGTTCACATCTACTTTAAAGAAATATGCTGTAAATAATTGAATATCAGTATCAGAAAAGAAATTAAGGCACTAAATATTTTTAAGTGTTACGTTGAAAAAAAAAATGACACTAATTATAAACCTTTAACATTGATACTAATGATAGAACAAGAATGTAAGCAGTGCAGAAAACAAAGACATCATTTGACTGCCAAAACAATAGAAATACTTAAACAGATATATTTTATGGCTTGTAAAATGTATACATTCAATGGGATGTAGCTGTCATAAGACAGTGAGCGCCCAAGGCATGAAAGTTAAGGGACAAAAGTTTACTTATGATCAACTATTTAAAATTCAACTTTTCAATTTGAGCCCTACACCCCTAGGCTCAGGAAACTTCACCCAAAAATACTTTCCTTTTTTTTTTATTTTGGAGATACATTGCCTCACTTGTTTCCATGGAGGTTAAATTGTCTACAAAAAAAAAAAAATGACTACATGTATGTAACTATATCATAATCAATATGGAACTATTATTTTTGAGGGAAAACAAGAATATAAATGATGTTTTGTCCAGTCAATACCCTATTCGTTACTGTCATTTTTAACTTGTAGGCCTATGCTTTTCATAAATGAGATATATGTTGTTTTTTTATGTAAATGTCGTGAACATAATCATATGGTTATTATAATCTAAATACATGTTATTTCTTTTAACTATTGTGTCATAACTTCATTGCCAAACCCCATTATATTTCCAGTATCTTGTATTTCCAGAAAATGCCACTTATTTCAAGCCATTATTTCTCTTAAATATAACCCATACTTGACAGATAGTTGAATGATTTAAAATGGTTTGTTCACTTAAAGTAAAAAATTATTTCACTTTTAAGCAAAGCCTTCGCATCTGGAAGGACTTTTGGTCCTTAAAAGTAAAAAGTTTAGGGAACTGATGCCTGTTTAGAAATCTGTTGCAGTGTCACCTTATAAGCCTGCTATCGGTACATAGACTAACAAGACTAGCCTGTGGCTATTAAATTGTTTCTGCCCAAAAAATCAAATATTTTCTAAAGCCTATCACACCATGCGAAGTGGTCTAAGGCCTATTTATCAGTTTGACAGCTGTTCCATCAAATACCAGAAACTTAAGATTACAGAATTAATATCTCTGAACTTGCACACCCAAGATGTAAAGGTAAGAATGAATTTTTTGGATCCCTAAATAAAAGCATCGGTGAACCAAATGATGATACATGTATATTTAAATAACATTTCAAAGTTTATTTCCATATTATTCATTTTGCATCATTAATAACATAAACAAGAAGATAAATATACGGATAATGTTCCTTTTTTTCTTTTAGTTAGTGGATGATGATGAATTAAACTAAAAAGGAAAAGAACTAATGGATATTGTAGAGTAATATTTCAATTAAGATACAGTATAATCCGTTTATATCGGAATGCCATCAGAAGAAAATATAATGTTGATATATCAAAATGTTGATAAATGAAATTATAGGAGTAAAGAGAGAGAGAAAAAAAAGGGACGTCACTCCGAAAAAGGGGCTGTAGTGGGTGCACTGTCTACAGTGTGTATGTCTCTCAATATGCGTGAGAGGGGTAGATCTAGATCACTCTACAACGTGGCTTAGCAAAGCGTGTACCAAGTGCGATTTTTTTTCCCTTTTTGATGCCTGGCAGAGACTGGTTTCTCAGTCTCTGAAGCCTGGTTTTGGCTAGTTCTTCATGCGCGGCACGTCGATAAAGCGGAGAAATCATAAAATCATGTCGATAAAATAGAATTTATTTAGTAACGATAAAGGACAAAATTTTGAACTAGCAATTGCCTCGATATCTGAAATATCGCTAAAGCGGCTGTCGATGTAAGTGGATTCCGCTGTATAATTACACATCATTCATTTAAAGAAAACTTTATCCAGGGATCTCCTAATGTGCAATTGACTTAGTTTTCTAACTAATACTAATACTAAATACTATCAGTTTGACCAACTTTTTTTAATTAAATGTAGTTGTATAAATTTACTGGATTTGTGTTATATCCACACATTTATATATGTGTAACTTTTTGTAATTCTGATCATTAAACAAATACTCGTTACATATCACACTCCTTTTATTTGTCTGGAAAATGTTATGTTCTGTGGAATTATAGCAAGAAATTTTCAAAAATGTTTCTCAGTGATTTTCAGATGAATTAAAGAAGATATGAAATAAAACCTTTTCTTTCAAAATTACTACATTTTCCTTTCTTTTTCAGTTTTTGTCTGGTTTTTTTTGTGTTTGATAATTTCACCTTTTTGATATATACTGATGTTTTCTTTTAAGTCTTATTACAGTTTTTAATAGGTTGTTAAAATTACTTTGAAAAAAAAAAAACAAGAACAACAACAAAAAAAGTTTTTATCATTCATGTAACCTGAATATTAATCTTCCATCAAGTCATCTAATAAAAAATGGATAAATTATTAAAAGATGTATTGATCTCTTTTATTTCTCGTTAATCTAAGTTAATCATGATGATGGTGAAGATAAATTTTACACCAAGCCAGTCTGAAAAGGTTCAAAACTTTAAAAAAAATCTCATAATTAATGGTGGAATTGAATTTTTCGGTGCAATATTAAAGAAAATGATATAAAAATTAATCATTTAGATTCCAACACCAGCATGATTGTGTAACAATTTAGCCTAATAGGTACATGTAATTTAAGATAACCCTGTAATGTTTTTTAATAATAAGATCTGCTTCACCATTACAAGTTATTATCTTTTATGTTCAAAATATCATTACTTACACTAGAAGATTTTCAAAACAAATTTATTGAAATACACCAAAAACCCAATATATCAACATGATCTACTGGATGATCTTTCTGGATATAAGCATATAGACTTTTTAAATGAAATATGCCTTAGACCTACACTGAAATGCTGGTGCTTTATTCAAAAGTTGCTCCTATTGTTTAGTTTCCTTTGGATTTTGGTTTGCATTGCAAAGCCTATAGTCAATTGAGTCTGCAGTTCTGGACACAATATTTCATAATATCTAAAATGAAAAAGCCAACTGTTTTACAGTGGCAACAGGGATCAAAAATGTCATGCCATTGATGCACATCCCTTATGAAAGATAAACTAGCAAGTATTCTGTGTATCTACATCTAACTTCAATTATTAATCCTTAAAGCATAAAAAAACAATACTTCAAAAATTAAAAAATTCAAGTTTGATACAAATATTGAAATAAGACATACATTAAACCTGAATAAAGCAATGCCTGTGCATCTTAATTTGTGAAAATATTTTTAAAATTTAATTTCTTTTGTCTACTAGAGCTACCTGCTGTCCATTTATTTAACACAAGTGAAAGCTATAATATAACAAAATTATATCTGTCAAAATATTTATTTTCAGTATATAAAGATATAAGCAGATTTGAGTTGCAAACACTGCTGGGGGTTTCTCTCTGTTCAATTGGAAGAACTAGATTTAGAACAAAAATACAATGCTTCTAGTTTTAAATTTCGAACTCTAGATCTAGTGTTTATGTTTTATTTGAAGAAGTGCTTTCAATGTGTGGAAAAAAAAGGAAACTGACCCACATGCTTATGCTGCACTATGTTCTAGATCTAGAGTTATAGTTATACCTAGATCCATTTTAGAGTAAGTCAAAATTGACTAAATTTCAATATTTGATCTTTATTTTGGACGTTCTTGAGTAATAAAAGAGGTGTGTTCTTTGGAAGTTGATCCTGGAACTATGTTCCTGTCGCAATTGCATCTAAATTCTAATCTACTAGATCTAGCAATACTTGATTATATCAGATAAATAAATCTAGATAAATTTATTAATAAAATATGATCATTCTAGGTTGAATTACTCAGCCCCAAGTAACTATCCAAAACCATATTTAAGCTCATAGTGGTGCTGTATTTCAGCAGTTGTTACTATTTCTTAAGGTTTTCAAAAACAAATTATTGAAATACACCAAAAACCCAATATATCAAATGATTTACTGGATGATCTTTCTGGAAACTGCCTCACATGCTTATGCTGCACTATGTTCTAGATCTAGAGTTATAGTTATACCTAGAGCCATTTTAGAGTAAGTCAAAATTGACTAAATTTCAATATTTGATCTTTATTTTGGACGTTCTGAAGTAGTAAAAGAGGTGTGCTCTTTGACAATACAATGCAAAGTTGATCCTGGAGTTATGTTCCTGTCACAATTGCATCTATATTCTAATCTACTAGACGTCTAGATCTAGTAATACTCGATTACATCTACTACATCTAGATAAATAAATAAAATATGATCATTCTAGGTTGAATTACTCAGCCCCAAGTAACTATCCAAAACCATATTTAAGCTCATAGTGGTGCTGTACTTCAGCAGTTGTTACTATTTCTTAAGGTTTCATTTGATTTATAATTGTTTATTGATTTATAACTGATTAGCTTAGGATTTATGTGATTGTGCTTGCAATTACATGTATTTGCATTCACAAAATTTCACTCTCATTATTTACATCTATCCAGACAAATGCAATAGCTGATTGTGAACTGGCAAGTGGTTTTGAAAATTAAAGATGCTCTGAACATAATAATGTTCTTTCAGGTTGCAAGGAAAGAACTGTTAATGTTTCATAATAATTATTTGGTGCACTGAAATGGTTTACAAGAAATGCACTTCTTGAAAACATATCTGTAACATAGATCTCGCCCTACCGACATTTTGTTCAGTCTTTATTGGGCTATACTAGATCTAGATCTAGATCTATCTAGATCTAGATCTTGTCGTTTCAGATTGTAAACAATAAAGATCACTAATCCGCTTAAAAATGCAACATTGGAGTGTTATCCATAGTGGCACTATAATACTTAAGCATCTCCTTTTTTTTAACTTTCATTGTCATTTCTATATCAAAGTTATCGGTTGTTCAGACTATGTATCATTTTCTTAGATCATTGGTTAATAGCGAATTGTTTACTGTCACAACAGAGGTCATACAAATGCTCCTTACTTACAAGAGATGAACTTTGAGTTTTTAAATTAAGAGTTATATTATCTTCTTTACGTCATAATGTTACAGGTTGCAGGGAAACATTTTTCAAGAAAAGGGTACTCTGTTGTCTCAAAGTAGCTTGTGCAAAAAGAGTAGTCCTTCCATGAATTCTATAAATAGAAATGTTTCAGGTGCCATTTAGACAGGCTCGAATATTATTAAGTTGAAAAACAAAAATCGTTGACTTGAAAAGGAAAGAAAAAAGAAAAACAAAAGAAAACAAAGGCACTCCCCCACAGATTAATTTTCCTTAATTTGTGGCTCCCCCTCCTTTCCCCCCCCCCCTCTCTCTCTCTCTCTCTCTCTCTCTCTCTCTCTCTCTCTCTCTCTCTCTAGTTTCATCTCATCGTTTTTTTCCTTTGCGCATGCGTAAACTTTTGGCTTCCCAGGTTTCAACATGGCTGACACATGAATGAAACAAAAAAATTTTAGGTATGGCGGGTATACTTTTTTAACATTATAGATCTAGATTACAAGTCTGGGAGATGTTGCATGTCGCTGTTAAACATTTCTAGATTCAAATTTAGTACGGAAATAAGTATGTTAAAAACGTAACAGAACCCAGTTAATGAAAGGTTATTTAGCGCAGCAACGAAGATTTCTATATTCCACATCTGAGGTGATAAATCTAGATTAGATATTAAGTAAATTTGCAGATATAGGCCCAACTCATGTTAGGCTTCACAATTGAATGTTTCCCGGCGAAATCGGAACGTGTAGTTTAATGGGATTTTAGAGCAACACCAAAAGGCTTATATATTGAAAAGTATTTATTTTCAAATTCGTGTTCAGCATATATCAAATTCTTTAAGAAAAATATAATTTTAAAGCTTAGGGTGAGTTAGGCAGATAACTATAATAATATCCTAGATTCCCCAAGCTTGATATTTTAACGGTGATTTTATGCGTTTTAAATAAAATTAAAGGATAAATTAGGTCAATTACTTACCTTCACCAAATTTACAGACTAGATCAACATAATTGTGCAATCAGGTGTCTTTAATCTGTGCATTTTCAATAGTAACAAAATTCTTTTATATCACGTCAAAATCCACTGTAGCGACCATTTATTTGCACTAACTAAGATAGCCCTAGGTCTATAATTGAAAAGAAATAACTGCTTGAATCTGAAATTTAAATGTTTTCAAGCATATTGTCTTCTCTCTGTTTCAGTAAGTGTAGTGACCTGAGTAACATCGAATTACATGGCAATTAAAGCGGACTAGACTATGCTTAATATCTAGGCCCTACTATTTAACTCGAAATTATCAACTCGCATGAAAATAGTCACGGGAAATGCAAATTAATGCAAGGCTCAAAGCTCAACTTCCTCAGGTCTGAAAATCAACATGGAAGTCGTACATAGTTTAATTTGAAAGTTGCCAACTGTACTTAGCAACCATTCAAATTTCAAACCTTAACACCACAATCATCAGAACACCATTTTGACATCAAGTATAATATTTAAGATTCTTTTATATTTTAAAAATATATTTGATAAAACTGCCTATGTCAGTCATCCTGTAACCAAACTGAACCACAAAATGTTTGTCGGGGCTTGATTGAAAAGACTTGTAGTGTAAATATTTCGAAAAATGTGATACACTTATGGTAATTTATTTAAACGCCTACTTAGATGCAATGTCAAAGCAGATTTTGGTATCATTAACTGCTTGATACATCTAACATACATGTATTCCATTTTTGCGATTCAAGGAGTTCAAGAAAAGGTACACAACCATTTCCTCTAAATATCATTTACATATGCATATGTGTAAACTATAAAGCTTTATAGCTGCATAAACTAAAAGTTCTGATCCTATATTTCCAGTTGAATAACCCCTATTAGTCTAGCTGCTGAGGAAAGCTCACAAAAATGGATGATCAAACGTATATATGAAAATCAGAGAACAGTATGCGCTAACTTTATTGGGACCTAAACTTTAGTGTCATTCAAAGAGACAAAGTTGCAATGAAGATGAAAAGAAGGTGAGAAAAAAAAGGCATTTTGACATTGAAGTGAAGGTCGTTTAAACTTACCCTCTCGCAGGAAATGAAAATTTAGAGTTACAGACAATAATTTGTTTCAAGTAGTCAATTTTTCAGACATTTGCAGAGCTACAGTGCTAGATCACAAATCTGATACCATTCAGAAGATAAATTTTGACTCTTTGTGTTTGATAGGCAAGTCGAACCTGGGACTAATAAATAGATGTTTTGGGAACTAAAGAACAAAAATGCCAACTGTCTAAATCTTCTAGCAATGAAACATAAATCAAGAGATAAGTAACATACCTGTCACAAAATTCTCTTGTAATTAAAATAATGAAACAAATTCAACTTAAACCTGACATCAATCAATTAGATGCCCTGCTCTTTAGGGTAGACGACCATGCTAGTCCATCCAACATCTTTTCTCTGTTTTCCTTTGATCATTCCAGTTATCACAAGATGTTCCAGTTTCTCTCTTCTCATCACATGGTCAATAAAGGTTGCCTGACATTTACCTATTCTATTTATGTCACATCCTGTTGTGTCAGCTTCTCATAACACTTTCATTTGATTTCTTTGTAGTCCATGACATTTGTAGCATTCTTAGTCTAATGAGTCAAATCATTAAAATACTTTTAAGAATCTGTATGATGCAAGTCAGAGACAAAATCAAACCAGATATGGCAGTGTAACAGTTTGGCTTTGTGGAGAAAAATTTACAATAAATGCTATCTACATCTTTGGAAAGGCAGTACAAAAGAGGTATACCTGTGCTTCATTGACTACATCAAAGCAATTGACAGGTAATTACAAAATGAAAACATTTGAAGTTAAATGGAAAAGATCTATGAGTGATCAAAAACATGTTCTGGGAACGGACACTGCGAGTTGATGGGGCAATTAGCTTGTTAAAAAAAAATAGAGCGTGGTGTCAGACGAGGATGTGTGCTTTCCTTAGATCTTTTCTCTCTCTACAGTGAAAACTGTAATTATGAGAAACTTAGAAGAATACCCAGGAATTAAAGTAGGAGGGCACAACATAAACAACCTCAGATATGCTGATGAGACTGTATTCATTGAAGAAAATAAAGAATACTTAAAATGATTTGCAGATATTGTTGAAGAAGAAAGCAAAGAGAAAGTTTTGGAATTAAATAGCAAAATGTCATAAGTAATGATTGTCATTCGAAATGATGGAGTGTCCATAGATCAACATCTTTATCAACGGGAATATACTCAAGCAAAGGGATCAAATCAAATAATACTTACCTAAAGCTTGGCATATCAGACTAAAAGTAAATTTTTACAACTTTCACTTTCATAAAAGGAATCATAAAACAATTTAATGGAAATAAATGAGAGTTGATGATACTTGTAGGAAGGACCCAATATTGAGGGCTTTTGTCAGTTTAAGGGCACGAATATATATCCTCGATAATTATATACGTAAAAAAATTTTTACATGATTTTCAAGATAATAATGTCAAAGCTGTGTTTTGAGTCCTTTTTCTTTCAAATCTATCTTTAGGAATAACTCAAAATAAACACAATATTTCACTATGATATGCTTCTTGGATCCACTGTGAAGTGAATGTTATTTTGAAGCCACTAATCTTTTAAATTAATGAAAAGAATTGTATATTTTAATTAATACTATGGTTTTTTTTCCTCGTTACACAGAAAAATTCATTTCTGTTGGGTTAGACAATGAAGTATCTGCCAACTGTATAAATGTAATGCGTTTTGGAGGTCTGCAAGATCAGCGGGTGAGTTCCAAACTCTCTTTTCTGAAATGTGGTGTTTGATGTATTTGAATTTGTCTTTACAAATTGATCTTGCATTGTCAATTCCTTTTTTTAACCTGTCTAAAATTTTAGCTAACTTGTAATGTTGCTACAAAATATACTCTTTTTAATAATTTCTATGTGGGCTTTATAAATATTTTCTGCTTTGCAGAATGGTTTTGAATAATCGAATTAAATCTCTCACCCTGTTTTTACTTTACTTTTTTGCTCAGTGAATTTCAGATGTGTTTCACTGAAACATTTTATAGCTGAAGTTAAATGTTTTTCAGAACAACGGGCCAGTGCCAGATGAGCTAGCTGTGTTTCGACCGACCCACAGAGGTAATGCTGTCACAATGAAGCGATTCCCTCAACAGCAATTGGGGGACTTCCAGCTCAATAATTTTGCAGGTAAGGATACTGAAGACTGTAAACGGAAATTTACATTATACAAATTATAGTGTTTTATCCCAGTGAGAATAATGAGACATTTTTCTCTTTTCTTTTTTCTTAAGAAATTTTTATCAGCCTTTCATTAGAATTAACAATTAGATCTAACCTTTGAATAGTCAGTTGCTCATTAATTTTCTCTTTTGAATTGGTATAACTTTGACTTCCCTTGTTTTACAATCTAAAAAAGCCAATGGTGAGGTGAGGGAAATGCTAAAATCTTGCATTTTTCTCATCTAAATGACATGTTTTTGGAATAAAAATAATTATGCAATAACAATTAATCCAAATGTATTGCTTGCTTTTGCCTCATTTTTTCTAAATTTTATTGGAAGCTTAAAGTAATTGTACAAAAATGTTGTAGGCTTTCTCAAATTTATTGAGAAAGAAAGCAAGATTGATTCTATTGATAATCCCTTTGTACGAAGCAATTAACTTATTAAGCAAAAAGCTTTTTTAAATGCAATAGAAAAGAAATTGGTATATGGATGTTTTTATCTGAAAATTTTCATTTTGCAGAGAGAGTTTTGAAACTTTTTGAAGCAAATAATCATTATTAATTATCGCTGTACAGTTAGGCATATTATCAGGCCAAAAATTGAAACCCTGTAAAGAAAGTTGGATTTCTGGAACTCTCATACTGCCACAGCCTTTTCTCAATGCAAGGGAGGCTAGCATAGATTTATATAAATGTAAAGACCTTTAATCTGTATTGTTTCCCTTTAGTCAACACACGCCCTGTCATCGAAACTTACGGTAAGAAATAGGGAGCAAAGGCACATGGAAGAACAGATTTTGTGATTAATTTTTTTTCATTGTGGTTTTGACAAGCACAAGGGTTTTCACACCCTATGGTGAGCATGTCTTTTATCTCACAGTGGCGAGACTTCCTCACCCCTGATATTTGAACTTTTCCTTCCCTCCCTCCTGGAATTTATTTTTTCTGACGTTTTAAAAAATCCTGTGAACAGTAAGTTTATCCAATAATTCTTTTTTGCCAAATAGGGTTATAATTTTTGTTTTACTTTGGAGCATTTTGCATTCTTCTGTACCACATGTGTGCTCCAAGTTGCTTCTTCCAGTCACATGATAATCACACCAAAGGACCTGGGAATTAATGTAATATTATAAAAGATAGGGTGGTCAGTTGAAGAAGTTTAATATTGTCAATTACTTTCTGCTAGGCACTTTAACATGTCAAGCTCATATCTCTTAAATTTCCTTGCCTAAACTCAAAAACCCCCCCCCCCCCTCTCTCTCTCTCTCTCTCTCTCTCTCTCTCCCCCCCCCCAACCTTTTCCGCCCCCTGCCAAGTCTTTCTCTTTCTCTCTCTCTCTCTCTCTCTCTCTCTGTCTCTCTCTCTCTCTCTCTCTCTCTCTCTCTCTCTCTCTCTCTCTCTCTCTCTCTCTCTCTCTCTCTCTCTCTCTCTTCAACGTATATCCTTTTTTGTTTCTAAACTCATCACCATTTTTTTAGGGGTAAAACACAGTTATTTCTCTCTCCATTCTGAAAATATGTGCAACTGTCTCACAAACACTGATAAAGTGTTTCACGCCAACGTGCTCTTAATACTCTCATGTAAATTACATCGCTGTGGTTATACATCATGCAGTTTGTGGGTGATTACAGATACGTATTGTTTATGATAATTTCTTAATTTGTTTGTTGATGTCATTGCGTTTTAAAAAGGCTTATCGATTCAGATAATAAAATCAGTACGAAAAGTATTTAACTGGAAATTTTAAAAGCCACTTATAAATAAAAAAAAACCAAACAAACAACAAAACATAACACTCCTTTTGAGATAGAGAGAACTAAATGAAAGCCCAACCTCAGTGCTATTTTTTTTTTCACCAAACTGTTAATTTTCTGCTTCTTTCTTTCTTTTCTTTTCGCTGTTAACATTAACGGTCATTAAAATCACAAGTTAGTATAATGTCAATCTTTGATAGTATGCCGAATGGAGTGGAGGAGAAACGAATCCATCAATTTTACAAGGCACAGTGTGTTTTCAAAAGAGATTTAGACTTCGCCTCTTTCACATCGCCTATTAGTATTACCGATTCAAATCTCAATTTATATCAATCTTCCATGCTTACGTTTCAATAACGCGCCAAGAACCCATTTCAAAGATGGACAGAGGGGCAAGGAGAGGTTTGCATTATTATTATTATTATTATTATTATTATTATTATTATTATTATTATTATTATTATTATTATTATTATTATTATTATTATTATTATCATCATCATCATCATCATCATTACTGAGGCCTTTGCTTTGTTTTGGAATCTTCTAAAAACAATTTTGGCTTTTTTTTAACCATCACCTTACCGCTCCACCAAAAACTAACTATTTTGCAGGTGCACTTCAGCCGGTCCAGTTTAATTTTGGTAATATTGCACTACCACACCTTATATACCAATAATTATGTCTCTTCGCACGCAATTCCTCTGTGACTGTCCACCATAAATATGACCTGGGTTAAGGAAGAACCAGCTGATTTGCTTTTACAATCATTAGATTGTTTGTCATATATTATCGGAACAAATTCGTTCTTATTTAAATCGAGGCGACTACAAGATTGCAAAGAATTCCTCATGCGCGTCATCTTGTCCGTTATAGGTTATGACGTACTAATAACCTTTATTTCCGACAAGCAGATTAATTCATTGGCGTACAATTAGCATAAAACATTGTGAAAGAGAGAGCGATGAAGAAGAAGGAACACAAAATGATAGAACTTTAAACTGCTTTCTCGTCTTATCCCAAAAGAATAGCTATCATAAGTCCTTTGGTTTATGAGGAATTAGAAACCATCAGCATAATTCTAAGATGTCTGGTTCTCCCTCAACCTCTCGCTTCGCTTGTCATGCTGCAAATATGGCAGATATCAAATGAAAGACTGATTTTGACCTTAAAATGGAATGTTTATAGATATACTTCAACTGTGATAAACAATTTTTTTAAATAAATCATTTTACTTTTTTCTCGTTGTGCATTCTGAACTAGACTTTTTTTCTTTTGCACAGTTTTAGAAAATTTCGAGGTAAACCAATCTTCCTCTCTTGTCCACAATTTAGTTATTATGCCAAAACTGCGTTGAACTAAGGCATTGTTTTTGTAATATCAGTGAAATTGCAAGGGTATAATAAAGACAGACACAAAATGGTATAAATCCCGTTCATGTAAACCGGTAATTTTCTGTGCCTTATTACAGGCTTTTTGAACTCCTACGCAGTATTGAAAATGTCTTAAAAAGCGTATCTCATAATTGTGCAAAAACAAGTTTGAATTTGAATAAATATCTAGGAAGCTAAGATACTCAAGCTGTTCATCTCTTGTAAGTCCATGTGGTGCCTGCACTCTCCTTCTCTATCTCAAGCTATTTTTTTTTATGTGAGGATCTAAAAGCAATATAAAGCAAGGTGAGGCACGAAAAAAAATTTTAGAAGCGAAATCAAACAAACCTATTTCCCCCCAATTTATTTGTAATATTCTTTATGCCAAAGACGCCCGTAATAATTATTAATCAGAGCAAAGTTGACAGCGTTTATTTGTGAGAAGCAGAATGAAAACTAGCTAGGATCGCCCAAATTTTTACAATATTTGTGTTTTCTTCTTGTTTTTATTTTGATCGTCGCCAATGTGTTTGTTGTTGACCTGAGGAAAGTGGTCTCTGTCTGTTACACCATGCTTACAAACTGTGTTTTTGCAAGCTTACAATTAATCCTTCTTTGGCTACAAATCCTTCTCAATTGTACCATATACCAATGCTCAATGTAACTAGTCAGATTCTGGTTGCTTATATTCATTTCATAGGAATTAATGTATCTATTTAAAGCTGAAAATAAGGCCTTAGCAAAATAAAATCTTCCTGATCTTGTAAGCACTTTTTGATGCTTAGAAACACATATTTTGCGAAATAATAAACAAACAAAATCTGTGCAATTTTTTTTTCATGCCTTCTACTTGTAGTACTTCTAAACATCCCATATGCCTCTATGAGAGCCTTTTACAGAAACGGAATATCATTAAGTATGCTTGTTATGGGTTTGTTGATGTATAACTTGTATCTTCTTTTTCTATGATTTCTTTGAGTCTCTCTCTAGACTTATCAATAGGTGAATGTTTTTTTTTTTTTTGTTTTGGTAATTGGCACACTGAAATCGTGTAATCGCTTAGTCCTATTATTAGTTGACCTTTAGCCTTTTTGAAACAGAGCACAAGACACGGCTCAGCGGTATGCAAGGCTGAGTTGTGAAGATGAAACCCAAAGTTTATCCACTTATAATAATATTGGTTGGACGCGAGATGGATATTTCCTGCAGATTGAGAGAGAGAGAGAGAGAGAGAGAGAGAGAGAGAGAGAGAGAGAGAGAGAGAGAGAGAGAGAGAGAGAGAGAGAGAGAGAGAGAGAGAGAGACAGACAGACAGACAGACAGACAGAAAGAGACAGACAAACAGACAATCATACACACAGTGTAAGAGTGCTATAAATTAAGCGCACGGCCTCTTGTTGAATTTTGATTTTATTGAAATTTTCTAGCATGGAGGTAAAACGTCTGGGAAAGTGGGCTGTAATCATTGCTTTTTAGTTGTTTAATGTCGCTGGCTATTGCGCAGTACTGTCTGCGCTGAGTTCCTTTGAGTCCCTTACCGATTTCGTATCTTCATTAATTTTACATCTTTACTTAACTTTCCTTGCATACCACGGCCTTTCATGGCTCTCTCCACGTTCCATTCTCGAATTATATCGAGAACACAATGAAAAATGCTTTGTATCTTGTTAAAAGCTGTTAGACTAAAAAAATGAAACCGAAACACCAGTGCGTTGTATTTTCTTGCTTCACTAAATTGAGGAAAGCTTTCCAAATTTGACTGCTGCATGATCGGCCTCTTGATAACTTGCAGCAATAAAGTTTTAGTACTTGTTCCATTCTGTCAAAGGTGAAGAAATAATAGCTAAATCCATGTTATTGTAAATGGATGCCACTGTGAAATCTACACGAGGTTAGTGGAAATAGAGATGATGCGTTTGTGAATAAAGCGAAAAGTATCATACGCTTACATTCAACCCTAACTTTAAACACAGAGCGAAGTCAATCTTGTTTCCGGAAACACATAAGATACGCGGCTTTTCGTTCAAGCGCCGTGAAAAAATGATGAAGCTTTTAATTATTTTCAACTCAACAATTACAGGCACTGTTCTTCAGCATGACAATCAAGTCCATCAAACTACAATGTGGTCCACCATTTATAGACTACTCGGTGTTCTCACAATTTTGTTGTAATAAGCTTATCAATATAGAGTCCTTGTGTGTCAATCTAAAATCTAGATCTCTATTCGGACAGGCTTTCATGAGTCCGTAGCCAGGGAGGTCATAACCCCATACCCTAGCTTAGCTCGAATTTTCTAGACCGAGACCTCAGAGTGCTGTTTCGCCTCTCAGCGACTATTAAGTGGAATCAGACCTCAAGTCGGCATTGATGTTAAAGGAAATCACGTTAAATGGCTATACACTTAGTGCATTACTTTTTATCGAAACATTATGATCTTCATTTCGGCCAGTTAGATCGCCTTATGAATCGGCGCCTTTTGCATTAACATAAAATTCATTAGTGTAGAACGATTTTTGGGTAAGGACTTGGTACTTTTGGACTTCATTTATATTCACCTCAAATACCCAAGACCTTGAGTTACCTTTTCTTTGGTTGACTGAGTGTATCAAATATCCAGAATAGATGAAATTTTGTTGATCTGGTAAATATGTTCAGTCTCCAGAAATCTCAGGTATTCTTATTCTGATATCTACCCGGTACAGTTAAATCTCAAAGCATGCGGTTGTTCTGTCTCCCCACTTCACGAGTTATCGCACTAACTTGTGTGAAGAAATGACAATTGGTCTGAAAGTGAGATAGATTTGGTGTTTTCTTTCAGAGAGAATATTAAGGCTGCCTATCGTAAATTTCATTATTCTAACATTACTCGTAAACCTGATGATTTTGAGCGCCATCTTCGCTCTAAGATTATTATTAAAAAAAAAAAAAAAGAAATTCAGTGTTCTTGCAAATAGTTTATACTGATATGATTCGCATATTTGACTACGCACAGAATAACTTTAAAAGTTACTTTTATATCTAATTTTAGTTTTGATTGTATATCAATGAGGTATTTAATTTTTGTTTAAACTATTTATTTTTTAACAGAAGCTTTCGTTTTGAAGAAGTTGTTTCATATTAAATATATGATGCACTGCTCTTTTTAATAAAAAAGGTACAAGTTAAATATTTTAATAAAAGATATAATTACACGCAAGTTTATCATTCTGAGTATCATAGAACATCGCGGTTTAGTTTCTAGGGGAAACCAGCTCATTATGTTCTTTTCTGATCTTTGTAGAGCCTCTTTTAAACGCTTATTGGAAGACAAAAATCTCAC
The DNA here is from genome assembly GCA_033675545.1 of Elysia crispata. NCBI lineage: Eukaryota > Metazoa > Mollusca > Gastropoda > Plakobranchidae > Elysia > Elysia crispata. The sequence goes on along the minus strand of JAWDGP010005065.1, from coordinate 599,968 downwards.
AAAAGGTGCCTAAAGGTGCAGTGCCTTGCGGAAATTTATGATCGTCCACTTGTTTTAACCTACATGGTAATGAATATGTACAGGGATCCATAAATAGATGTGATACCTCTTCCTATAGGGATTCTCAGTACACTTCAGAATGAATTATTATGTAACAGAGTTTTGCCTTTCGAGAAGCATACGTTTGTTTGCAAGGTTAACGTTTCAGGTTTCTCACCTGCTTATCCTAAGTCCTTCTTCCCTCATTAAAGCTAATCTTAATCGCTTGACAAAGCCGCAGAGTTACCTGCTGTTGCGTTCAATGTTTGATTTGATTCTTTTGGCTGATCTGATCATAATCATTTCCCTTTATTGAGGTTCAATCGGCACAACGTTTAATTGAACTTTCATGTGAGTCTTGAATGCTGTCGAACATTAGGATAGAAAAATAGAAAAATACTGCTGTCTGCACTTGTTTCATGTATCAATTTTTTTTTCAGCAGTGATTCTTGTGGCATTGCTGAAGTGCCTTGTGGGCCTGATAGAAACGAGCATCGCTCAGAGATATAAATGCTATTGCAAGCTTGACATAACTTGTTTGTGTTTTTTTCAATTCGTTTGGTCTAGTGAATCTTTCCGATTGCGAAACTTGATATGCGTTTGATATCAAACATATAAAAACGTTTCAGGCTCTTTTGTTAGTTAAATCTTTTTTTTTTATACTGGTGTTACTTTTTATTCCCACGTGTTAAATTTATACTCGCATATTTTGCATTATAAGTTGCCAATTCTTAAGGCCAGAAAAATATTCAAACTGCAGAGATTTAATGACGTTCATTATCTAAGTGGTAAATATGGCTTGTTGTGTTACTTGATTTCAACTGTAAGGTCAATCGATCCCATTTACCATTTTTATTGACGGGAGTGCATAAAATACACAGAATAGATGAAATTTTGTTGGTATGATGAACTTTAGTCACCATGAATTTGAAGTATGCGATGGTTCTGTCCCCCCCCCCTCGAATAGTGTGAAGTAACGTTGAAGGAATACATTTCGTGATTTTCACTTAAAAAATTGGTATCTATGGCTGGGTTGCACTAGAGAGGTTCATTTTTTTTTTTATTCCGATTCGAGCTTGGTTGTTTATATCCAGATGGCTAATGATCACATTGGTCTATGTTCATGTTGCGAGAATGGCCATCATGAAATGACACGCTCATCCATCTATGTAGTAAGGACTTTAATTGATTGGTGCTTTATGGTTTTAGAGTCCGAACTATTATCTCAAGGTAACGGTGACTTTCATTTTACAAAGTATATTTGAAGCCGTCGATGGTTATTATATAACAGTACCTTAAAAGGCCCTAAGAATGAATTCATTTGGCTGACTCATCAAGTGTTGCAAAAGATGATTATATAGATCCTGAAAGAAAATCAACGGATTTGGACGTAAACAAATGTTTTCTTCTTTTTTTTTTCCTCTAGATTTTGCCCACAACCTTATAATGTTCATAACACTATGCTATTCTCTCGACCCTTTACATTAAGCAGATGCCAGAAATGCCGCAAGCTATCGTTTATTCCTTTGACCCTGTGATCTCGGAATTCAACCTTCCACCTCATAAGCTGAGCGGTCAATAGTGCGGACTAAAGAAGATCGATTGATTAATTGGTCGCAGGATAGACACCCGTGCTTCGCGTCATTGATACGTTGTGCAATGCGTTACCGGGCCGCGCCGTAAACCGACTTAGAAGACGACGCACAGACGAGGAAATCTCGCTCAGAGCTTGCTGCAGTGATGACCTTATCGGTCAGCGCTGGCGATATTGGTGCCAACTCGACAGTCGGGGCGCAGATTGTGCGCTACATGATTCAGGGACATGCTGTAGCCTTTCATTCCATTCACGAATAAAGTTCAACGTGGATTATTGTTGTGTGTACCTTTTTTTTCCGATATTATCAAAATTATAGAAGTGTAGATATCTATACTCTAGATTTTGAAGATTATCCTTCGTAATTATAGGCTGTGGTTTTTTGTGCTAATCTGCTTGAATAAACTGGAGACAGCTTCTTATTAAGAAGATTTTCGAAAGAATAAAAGCAATCTTATTTCTTTTTCGTATTCTAAATATTCTAAAAATAAGCCTCTCATAATCTGAAACGAAACAAACTTTTCTGTTATTATTCGGCCTTGTAGTTTGCCGTTTCTATAAGTATTCATCCATAAATATAATATATCACTTTGAAAAAAGTGTGGCTTTTTTAAAGTTTTTGTCGGGGTCATTTATATAATATTTCTGAGCGTTACGACAAGAATTATTCATGAATTTTTTTTTACTGGATTATTATTTCTCAGCATCTCGATATGCACACAAATATCGTTTCAATTTCAGGCGCGTTTCTTCTTTTCTCTAGAAGTTTATTTATAAATGAAAAATGAAAGAAAATATTTGCCTTCAGTGTAGCTTTCTGTACACAATGAAATTTAACTAATGATTATTCGAATTATTCAGGACGTTAAAATAACTGTATATGTTATGTCGTTCTTTTGCACATGTTAAATCGTAATGTATGAACACCTACTTTCTTTTCATTAAATTCTCCAATTTTCCGTGTCTCTGTCGTCTTTAATATCAAGTATTACTTGAACTCTTAAGACATTTACTAACATTCGAGGATACTTTTGAAGTCTCACCTTTTCAGCGCTGCCCTGCATGAGTGGTCATTGTTTGCTTTAAAAATACAATATCTGATATTGTTTTTCTTTGTGAGATGGGTTATTAAGTCGAGTGACTCGCGCAGTTGCTTTGTGTTAGATCTTTTTCAATTAAAATGAGTCATTTAAAAAAAATCAAAGCAGGTATTGGTTGTTTTTTTTTTTAAATAAAATAGAATAATTTATGTGAATCGTATAATTCATGCGTCCTTTTTTTAAAAATCAGAAATTTTTTTTTTTTTAAGTAAGATAGTCCTAGGTTCTGTCATACAATAAAATGATACTAGTGATTTTTTTTACTTTTTCTCTAGAATCGTCCTTCAGGTAGCGTGGGTTATGACTATACGAAAGGAACAGATAGTTCTCGTAATTAACTTATCTGTCATGTTTTCAAGTGGGCTGGATTTTATCAAAAGAAATGCTTGATCTTGTGGTGCTTGCTTATCAACATACAGTATAGGTTTTTTTTTTCTCGCTTTAAATAAGCAAGCCTTGTAAATTCTTAAGAAAGAAACGATCATTCATTGTCCTTAAGACGCTTCCTAACCGATACATTTTTTTGCCTTTCAGTAGGAAAAAAAAATTATCAAATTTTAGGTCATTAACAAATGGAAAAAAGAGTCGATTGGATGTATAATAATGATGCGGCATTGATCAAAATAATACACATGATTTAGACTTCATTTCCTGTATAAAATGATAAGATTAGATTGAACACCAACGTGTTAAAATCTTGTAACAATCGAGTCAAGCTAGGTTTAGACATGAACATGAAAATACCCATCGGAACTTTTTTTTTGCAACTTCTATTTTCGATTATGACGAGTTTCAAGAATAAAACACATTGATATCGTAATCCGCTAGAGCATTTATCTTAGAGACAGAGGCCTTGAGATCATCTCTCATGGTGGATTGGGCTTGTAAGACTGAAACAATCAGTCGATCCTTCATAGCAAGTTTATCTACACCATTTATATTAGACGAAAGCCACAGTCCTGATAAAACAACAGTTTGATTCCTCGGTAGTTTTTATTACCCTCTGAGGTCTTAAATCAACTATTCCTGATAGGGGCACACAACCCTTACCTTATCCCTATTATGGCACGCTACAAATATAGATCTAGAGGATTAGCAACGCCAGCCGACGTGTGAATGATATGTTAAAATCAGTGGAATCTTGTCTGACACTCTTAGGTCTACACAATTTCCTCAGTGTGAAAAGTCTGCCTCAAGTGTTCTTGCCTGTTATTGAAGGCCGACACTTGACGGATCCCAGATTTTCCGCCTTTCTGACGATCGTATCTCAAAACATTTCGAGATTTTTTTTCATTATTTTTTTACCTTTGGACAATTCTAGTGTCAGCGCGAAATTTTGTTTACTTTAATGATAATTATATCTAACTGTAACTACTCGAACCTAGTTGATATTTATATTTCCTTGACTGAGATTAAAACAATTTAAAAAAGCAACGGATTTACAACCTGACAACTATTAATCTACGATTTGTACCGCTTACGCTCTCCAGGAATTGAAGCAATTTATAGTGTGATCAAGACAAAGCGTGACTAGTGAGCTATGAAGGAAACGTTCATTATCGATCAAGACTTTCCAGTAAAGGCCCTATTAATATATTCAATAATTCATACAAGACCCGAGCGTTCTTGCCCAAGTACCAGTGAGGAATAATCGCTCCAAACCGTGCCAGATATTCTCTAGTTATTTCAGTTATAGCATATTTGTTTGCACAATGGAAACTCCCGTGAAAAAAAGCCTAAACGCACTTGTGTTTTTAAGTGCCATATCTAGAACCTGTGTAATTCAAATTAAATAGAACTAATGCTTATGTAAAACATTCGATTCGGGGACAAGCTAGGTATTGTGAACAAAGTGCCAGCAAGTAAAGACGTTTACAATGGACTAGAAGACACCTGGACATTTTCATCGTATTCTGTGGAGAAGGAACCGTCATAGGTTAGCCAGATAGTGAGGTGCCGATTATCATGAGGGATGTATCCGTTGATTTCTCAATCTCCTGCATCACTCTCAGGAGGTAAGTAATGTCAGCGCCATCATATTATTTGTTGTTACGCCGAGGTGTACGGAACTATTTAGTTCAGCGTGGCACACATGACCGTATGTGCTACGGCTTTAATTCAGCCTTGTGCAAATATTTTCTGTATAATCATTACTCTCTGGTTATGTCATGATATTGGTTGACTAGAACGACATATCACGTGAAAGTGTTATGAGGCCGAATTATTTTCTGTGTAATCATTACTCTCTGTGTATGTCATGATATTGGTTGACTAGAACGATATATCACGTGAAAGTGGTATGAGGCCGAATTATTTTCTGTATAATCATTACTCTCTGGTTATGTCATGATGTTGGTTGACTAGAACGATATATCACGTGAAAGTGTTATGAGGCCGAATAGGCAATTTTTTTCCCCCTTAAAATAAAAATCAATGTATCGTACACTCGGCGTAACGTTAGTTTGTTAAGACGTAAGTCCGTTAGCATTCCGTTCATGATGTTTTGCAAGACAGAGAGCTGTTACCGATTAACTATGTCGCCATGAGTCCTTTAGAGGACAAAAAACTGGTCAGAACTTCAGAAGCCAATGGTGCTGTGGCTGCAAATAATTAGAAGTTTATAAATCATACTCAATTTTTCAACGACTTTTTATACCAAACAAAAAATAGCTCATATTGAAAGGGAGCCATCGATTTTATCTGTTTAAAAAATAAATCACTGTTTCTAACACCTCCGTATACTTTCGATATTATTTTTTTAAATGGAAAAAAAATCAAATCAACGAATACTATCCGTCAAAGAAGACCGTATTTTCCTCCAGACGTTATAAAGTTGCAAATATTTGTAACTGACTATTTCTGTATTTTTTTCGTCGCAATGATCTAAAATTACCACTGCCAAATATAAACTTAAAATTATGCCGAGCATCAATCATTGCTGTCCACTTTAGGATGTATGGTTAATTTTTTTCTTGGTTTATATTAATTCAAGTTTGATCCTAATACTTATAGTAACTGCGAATTCCAAAGTGTAATTTTACAGAAAATTATATTTTCTCCATCCGAATAAAGTAGAGTATATCATCTTTTACCTTGGTGTTTACTTTATGCCTATAATTTTTTAAAAATTATTTAACCTCCTAATGAGATACACCCATTCTTTAGAAGAATCCATGGTCGATCTCTGACTAAACTTTCTAGGTTGAGGTATGTCCAATAAAAAAATTACATGGATTGTGTTTCGAAAACTAAATAGATTTAGAATCAAATTTTATTTTAATTGATATAAAAGTATTTAACTGCCTTGTCCAGTTTTGGAACTAGATAGTTAAATGTGAAGTCTTTTTTTTTAATTAGAACTGTGATTTTTCAAAACTGGTACCCAATTTTTATGAACCGAATTAAAAAAAAAATAATTTCGTCCAATTCATTCCCATATTTATGATTACACCTCTTCAACCAAATGTTGTGGTAGTTGAGGAAGAGAAAATGTTTTCTTTGATTCCAAAAGTTTGTGACCAGCACTTGAGCACTTTTTTTGATTCTATTCTTGTGCTGAGTTTGGTAAACATTTTACCGTTAGGTTTTGATGCTGGAAACAGTGATTTTGAGTATTTTCTTCATTCTGACAATGTTTTAGAGTTTTGCAAAAAATGAATTAATATTTTCTGTAGCATACGAATAAGATCAGCTGAACTCTGTTCATCTGAATCTACAAGGATAATTCTCTTGCCGTGTCGAAAAGCGACTATCCAACAATAGTATAGTAATAGAGTTTTCATTTCCCTGTAAGACTCCGGGAGAGACCTAAGGGATGTTGAACAGAGATTATCAGCAGATTAATTACTTACACCTTTTATTTACTAAAATAAAACTGTCAACTCTTAAAATGAATTATGTCAGGCGCGTTTTCCAAAAGTCAAACTAAAATAAAAGAAGCAAAATCATAAAATGTGATTTCTTCAATTAAAATGTACTGTGAGTAAATTATAACTTAATTATATTCCTCTTTCATGAATCTAACGAACAGAAAGCCTACCATGATAACAAAGCATTAACAAACAGCAAATATTATTTGTGAGAACTTCCCTGCCGACGCTTTTGCCTGTTCCTTCCTTGGTTTAGTTATTGAAACTTTCGCCCTTTAATGAGTTATAGCTCTTCAAACCAGCCCTACGCCTTCTTAGATAGGCCCTTATTGATTCCTTGCATTTCTCGTCGGTTTCCCGGCACTTGTTGTCCTTTGTCTGCTCTCTATTGTAAATCATGTCAACGCGGTTGTTAACCGTTAACCTGGCGCCAAGTTTGCCGAACCTTAAATTTATCAAGTAGCGGAAAAAAAATATAAAAAAAAAATATGGCTATTCTTGGTAAGGTACTTATGACCAAGAGGTTGTAACGATTACTTCCCAATTTAATGTGTTTATGTATACTCCAGGGAAGTTCAAATCACTTGAACATTTTCCTTTTCAATACCGATGGTTTTTATATGTAGTTCATGTACTGACAAAGCACATCGAATAACAAGCTTAAGATCATGGTTGAATGGGCCTGTAAATTTTTTTTTCACTGCAATAATCGAATTGTGGATATTAAATGAAACATAATTGATGTTTATGAGTGTTAATTTTGCGCTTCTTTTCGAACGCCTCATGAGCTTTTTCTTTTGCTTTTACTACTTTTCGTTAGTTGAAAATGTCCGTACAAATTACGCCTTTCATTGCAACAGTATGTATTGTGTTCGTGTCTATCTAATTGTGTCAATTTGAAATTATTACTTTTTGTTGCTTAGCAATTATTGAAACTTCTTTTTCATACAATAAAATGAGAGGAGAAAGAATTTTTCTGCAGCATTGCCAGTCTGAATGTAAGCTATCGCGTATACCCACGCAACATGATCTTTTTTGTGTTAGCTTTTTTTAGGATTTAACTTTATGACAACAAGGTTTACATTAATGTAATTGACTCAATGTTTATGCGTATTCATTGTTTTAATCGATCGACACCAAGTCTTGTAAATTTAGATATAAGGTTTAATTTTTTTAAAGTAATTTCTTCAATTATATAACATTACCCTTAAATAATCGGTCTAGTTGTTTCTCGTTTGAAGAGAGGATGATTATTAATGCATTAGTTTTCAGACAATATACTTCATAGAATTTTGAGTTTGCTCCACTTCTTTGTATTTGTTACAAGGCATTCCCAAAATATCTTCCTTGCCTCAGCTCTCCAATCTTTATTTGCATTTTTTATTTAAATAAATGACTGAAAAAAGAATATCAGTTGAAGCTACAAGAAAAGCATTTCTAAGACTTAACAATAGTTATTATTTGCAATTATAACCTTTGAAGCTGACTGTATGTGTACGCCATGTCTCCACCTATTCCATATCGGCGCGATGCCTCCCATACTTGCAGAGAAGATCCCGATCCACTTCCGGAGCAGTAGAAAAGCTTCCGGGCCGCCTGGCCAAGGCATCGAATATGGCGGCCTCTCAGCGTCGTCTGCCACGCCTTCATTGGAGGAGGATGAGATCGGAGGTCATGGTCATGGCCGCGAGACGCGATTGGGGAGTGCTCATACCCACGTGACTTCCAAGCCTCACAAAAATGCGCCTTTCTTGCCGGGTAGGCTTTACTGAGCACGTTTTAATGGCAAAAGATTTTACCACGGCTTACCGCAGAGCGTCAACTTTTCAGACTGTATGAAAACTTTTGATATTGAGTACGCGTTTATTTCTTACACCTAGACATAAGATTCATATGGTAGTGCTCGTTTATTATATTATCAATTAGCAAAGAATGTTTTAAAAGTCAACACTGCTTTAAGCATAAAACATTTATACTACCATGAGCAGTAATTTTCGACTTCTAAGAACATAATCATGAGGGCCGTGCTTTAGTTTTTACGTTACACTTTTGATAAAACACGCAAAAGGTTTTAAGTTAATTCATTTCTTTTTGATACATTGCTGAAGTTCATTCTCACGGCATGGCCATTAAGTTAGAGTGAAAATTACTTCTGTTATCCGACCCCCCCCCCCCCCCCCTTTTTTTTTTTTTCCTCTCTCCACACACACCCTTATGAGACATTTCAAACTGGATCTGATAATGCAGAATGTGAAAGAAATGATGTAGTTCCAATTTCTTTTCCTTCTTTTTTTTTTTGAAGCATTAAAGGTCCTTCAGGTTGTTTTTCATTCAACAAATAGCACTTTCGATAAATCAAGAACATCAAGGTGAAGGGATCTAATTTTATCGCAATAAATGATTTAGGACCGATAAGTCGTGTATCTATAACGTGGGAAATGGTAATCTGGTTTTTTTTTTTAATTGAAAGGGATAATATACCAAAAATTCAAACACGATCATGTAAGCTCTTATCACCAGTGTAGATCAAAGCCCGTCAAAAAGATTTAGGCCTAGTCATGTTCAAATTTTTTAGTGCTGGGTAAGGCACCCTTAGTTTTATTTCTTTGTTATTTATCCCAGCGTTTTACACTTCCTCGAAATTAAGTTTCATTTCTTATTGCCTCCCTCGTTCGTGTATATAAGTATTTTGTTTCTTATTCTTCATCATCATGATAACCATCGTCCTCCTCTCCTCTTTCTTCTTCTTCTTCTTCTTCTTCTTCTTCTTCTTCTTCTTCTTCTTCTTCTTCTTCTTCTTCTTCTTCTTCTTCTTCTTCTTCTTCTTCTTCTTCTTCTTCTTCTTCTTCTTCTTCTTCTTCTTCTTCTTCTTCTTCTTCTTCTTCTTCTTCTTCTTCTTCTTCTTCTTCTTCTTCTTCTTCTTCTTCTTCTTCTTCTTCTTCTTCTTCTTCTTCTGCTTCTTCTTCTTCTTCTTCTTCTTCTTCTTCTTCTTCTTCTTCTTCTTCTTCTTCTTCTTCTTCTTCTTCTTCTTCTTCTTCTTCTTCTTCTTCTTCTTCTTCTTCTTCTTCTTCTTCTTCTTCTTCTTCTTCTTCCTCTACCTTTTATGCAAAGGTATAAGACTTCTTGAATCTGCTATAATTGTTTTGAAGATTCTGAAAGAGTTTCCTAGTTCTTCTTTTCATTCGAAGTTATATGACATTCGCAAACAATGCAAATAGATACGATCTTCACGTCACCCGCCAATATTTACCGAACAGACCTTGAACAAGTTCTTTAAATGTTTTCAGTGCAATGGTAAATAATGTCCCTTTTTTTTAATTTAAAAATGATACAGGCATTTTAAGTTTCAAAGAGCTTCATTCGCTCTATTTGCCTATCGACATTTAACTGAAGCACGATAATAATCTAAAACATTTTAATACTAGAGGCAACTTGCTCAATGGACCACTTCTTTGTCATTGGAAGAGCTGGTGGAAAGCTTAAATCGACGTTTCACTTTGTATAAATAGTATCTCTTGTTTATAGATTTGAATTGTAGCCTCTTCAACTTCGGCACCATTTGTCCCAGAGGGAGAAAGCTTTCATACAGCACCAAATTAGAAGATTTTTCTTTCCCTTTTTGGCAGCAGTTTGTTAAAAAAAAGTCGTATGAACAAAAGCTGAATGTTGAAAGAGACAGACAAGAAATTGCTAGTATATTTAATTCTATAAAACTTCTGCTGGCATTTTAACATTGTGTATATCACCAATGAATTTTATGATGCTTACATTATATAAACATCAATGCTCAAGTAGTTAATATATAATTTAACTGATTTAATTAATCTTACTAATGTACATCAGCTTCCGGAATTTCGCTGTCTATATTTAGCATGAGTAGTGGGTTTTTTTTTTATTTGTACACTTTTAACCCTATAACCACGAATTTTATTGAAAAAAAATGTTACTCATGTGTACCAAATTTTTGTTTTAAAATATTGTTCCATTACAAAATACCATAAATGTTAACATTAAGTGGAGTCTCACTGTAATGACAGTATATAAAAAAGTGAGGCAGCCACCCGAAATACTTTTTAAAAGTCTTTGCGATTATTTTGTAAATAATTGCTTTCTCTCTTCTAACATTATGAATCTCTCTCTCTCTCTCTCTCTCTCTCTCTCTCTCTCTCTCTCTCTCTCTCTCTCTCTCTCTCTCTCTCTCTCTCTCTCTCTCTCTCTCTCTCAGTCCCTCTCCATCTATCTATCTCTCGTCCGCAAACGCTTATTAGTCTTCCGGTCGTTTATTTACGCCAACATTCACACAGTGTTGGGTCACCCTTAAGTCACACAGGATCAGTGCCTCTGTTTGCAGGCTACATGTATCGCCCAACGTATAAATTGCTCTTAAATATTTATCTCCACGTAAAAATATTTTACGGCTTCTTCCCTTTTTTATTCCGTACGTGGGTCACAGGCGATCGCGTCATCTTCGCGGAGAGCCCCTCAGCTCCAGGTGTGCCTGTTGTGTATCGCACGCCAGATGAGCGCGCGTCCAACCCAGATAGACTCAACTTGGACAGGTCAGGATCCACTTCGCTTTTTTTTTTTTTTTTTTTTTTCTCGATTGACTTTTAATTGGATTTGTTGTTGTCTTGAATAATTAATTTAGTTGATTTATTGTCTGTAAATACCTTTCTTGATCATAGAGCCGAAGTAATAAATATAATCAAAATGAGAATTATGATGTTATTGATGATGTAATAGTAATGATAATTATAGTAAAATGATAATAATAATAATAATAATAATAATAATAATAATAATAATAATAATAATAATAATAATAGTAATAATAATAATAATAGTAATAATAATAATAATAATAATAATAATAATAATAATAATAGTAATAATAATAATAATAATAGTAGTAGTAGTAATAATAATGTGTATGCAACCTTAGTTAAAAATCTCTCTTCGTTGTTTTTTTTTTTTGGGGGGGGGGGGTATTTTATTTTTAGAATCTTTGACAAATGAGAGTGCCAGGCTATAAGAACAGCAAAATTGTCTTTTAAAGTCTTTATTATAGTGTACTAAACTATCTGTCTACCTTTGAAATCGGATTTCTTGTTTTTTAATTGGGAAATTGATTTTCGTAATTTGTCTTGGTTTGGTTGTATTTGTATGGAGTAATCGGCACTTATTTAACTTTTAAAAAATTCCTTCACTAAAACTTATGTATGACACAGGAGAAAATTGAGTGTATGCCCCATCCTGGAAGGTGAGGAACAGTTACGTCTGCTCAACTACCAGCACAACCAGATCAGCCGCATTCAGCATCTGTCTGCGCTCAAACGTCTCATCTTCTTAGACCTGTATGATAACCATATCGAGGAAATATCGGGCTTGTCCGCACTCAAGTCTCTCAGGGTGCTTATGTTGGGCAAGAACAGGTACAACTAAAAACTTTACTGAAGAACGGGTAATAAATCTTAATGTCTAAGTCTCTCCCAAGTCTTTAGTTATTGCCCTTGATTCAATTTATTAAATAGCCATATATATAGATATAAACATGAAGGAAAAAAAAAAGATGAAGTACAGTGCATTTTTTTTTCTTCACTTTATTTAGTTTGAATATATTTTCGTTCATGTCTTCTGTTAGAAGCTTCAATAAATGAATTCTTTTTAAAGATATTGCTTCAAATTAGATATCCTGCTATATTTTCTTCTTTTCATGTCTGTTAAACTAAATGGGGAACTGTGAAAGAGATTTTTTTTAAAATTTTAAACCTATGATGTCAATTAGTTATTTACTGTCATTTTTTTTTTTTGCTTACTCACATTGTATTCAGAATCAGGAAAATAGAAAACTTGGATTCTTTGCTCAAGCTGGATGTGCTAGATCTCCATGGAAACCAAGTAAGAGAGCACTGTATTTTTCTTTTAGTTTTTCTTTTCTCTGATTCTTTTTTTTTTTTTTTTTAAATTTTTAGAAAGACTTTTTTGTAACGTTGATAAACGATCCATTGACATATTTCGAGTAAATTATAGTATTTTTTCTTTATCATATCATTTGTAATTTTTAGGAAAAAATGCTATACAATAATCAATCTCAATGATTTCCAATTGGCATTTGCTCCAGATTTCAAAGATTGAGAATCTCAACCACTTGACTGAGCTGCGAGTATTGAACCTGGCTGGCAACATGATTTCTCATGTGGATGAGCTATCTGGGATTGACTCTCTTGCTGAGCTTAATCTTAGACGCAACAAAATACGCACAGTGGTAAGATGAGTTCATCTTTTTTTCTGCAATTTTTCTCTCTAAATGGGCCTTATTCTGGCACCAAATTTTAACCTATGAACTGTAATTAGTATAACACCATAAGGCTTGCAATATAAAATTCATTTTAAGATAAGTAACGTTGTGCTCAAAGGATGCTTGTTGATAGGTTGCACATATTTTGACTTGGAACCTACAAGAAAAAAAAATTAAAAACAATTGATTAATTGATTGACAGTATCTTTGAGTATGATTTTCAAGTAATTGGACAGGTTTGTTCACTTGCTTTATGAAGATGTGGTCCTGTACTAATAATATTGATAGTTTTTCATTTGCTTTGGTCCGATCTCCAACCTTCAGATTATTCTTTTTGAATAAGTACAAGAAAGTTAAATGCATCCCACTCCATTAAATATAAGGCATGTTGTTACAAGGAAGATTTTTTTGGCATAGCTGATTTGAATATATGACAACCCAAACAGAAAAACTTGATTCAGGATTCAAGGGTTTTCTTTATTACAGTCGAGGATCCTTTCTTTTTTTCTTTTTTTTTAGTTTAGCTTTGGCTCAGTTACTATAAGGCTACCATAATCATGACAGAAATTTGATGTAAAGATGTTTAAATCAGTTCTGATCTTCTTTCTAGGCTTTTAAATTCCTAAGTTATTGATGTTTCTCTGAAATCGTATCCTCAAAAGTCTATTCACTCTTTTTTTTAAGTTGTGTTATTTAGTAATTTTTTCTGTGCTTACAAGGAAAGACACTATAATAGTTGTTGTTCTCTCTGGATTTAATTATTTTGTTTGTTGTTTTCAGACTGAAATAGACACTTTACCAAATCTCCAAAGGCTTTTCCTCAGCTTTAATGAAATATCATGGTAAGTGTTATATTTACTTTACTTTTTTGTTTTCATTCTTCATATTGGTTGCCTTTCAGTAAGTTTTGGCCAGATTTATCGGGAGTATAAAGAACAAAATCCTTAAATACAGTCTTCATGGAGAATGAATTCATTCGGAGAATGAGAACCTTTCTTTGGGTTGCTGACTAATTCAGAAAACAATTGATTGTGAAAGACAAAACAAGTTAAGGAGATATGTTTCAGATAGTATTTCTCAAGTTAAATACTCATTCCCCTTATGTTTCTCATAGTAGTCCCTCTTGTTGGTAATCATTCTGTTTTGTTTTGATTTGTTTTCTCACTTTTCAAACGTTTTTCAATTCCTCTCAGCAACCTGTTTTATTTTCATTTTTTGCTTAATAATTTTTTCTCAATCCTAATCTTGCGTTTTGTCCTGCATTTTCCATCAAGTGTTGAGAACAGTTTCTTCAATGAACTTGAATCATGAGAGAAATGGGCATGATAAAAACAGGCTGCTAGCTGTAAAAATTTGCTCTTTTGGAGTATATATTATGGAATCATATATGTATCAACCCGAGGTTTGATAGTTGTAATTCAGATATTAAAAATGTCTTTTAGATGTGTCCCTAAAGAAGTAGCCAGTTCACTTCCAAATTCACTCGCAAATTCTCTCTCTCTCTCTCTCTCTCTCTCTCTCTCTCTCTCTCTCTCTCTCTCTCTCTCTCTCTCTCTCTCTCTCTCTCTCTCTCTCTCTCTCTCTCTCTCTCTCTCTCTCTCTCTCTTTATCTTTCTCTCTCTCTCTCTCTCTCTCTCTCTCTCTCTCTCTCTCTCTCTCTCTCTCTCTCTCTCTCTCTCTCTCTCTCTCCCTCTGTCTGCCTGTCTAGTCTGCTAATGAGTGTTGGTTGAGGCCTCTGGTGAAGCCTTCTATTCTCTCTCCTTTTCACCTGTCTGTCATCTTGCATTGTCCAGCCTCTGAACCCTTATATCTCTAAAGTTGGGCATTAAGCTTGTAAAATGCACGATCAATAAATCAATCAACCTCTGCTATATCTTTTCATGTTTGTGTTCCAGTATGCTTTCAAACGTTTATGTGACCTGGCTGCCGTCGTATGCCGCAGGGAACAATAGGGAGCTATTTCATTTTGTGTTTATGCGGAATGTGCAAAGCGCAGCTGCTTGAGTCAGTTAAGTCATAAACCTCTGCCAATATTTAAAACATTAATAAACTGACAGCGCAAAAGGCACCTTCACAGAATTGATTGAAAGAAGCCAACCGTGGTGGATAGAAGTAATACCGTGTCTTGTAGCGGGGGTCAATTCTGATAACCGTTATGTTATGGTGATTGCCAGAAAAGGATTTAGTGTCTTTGTTCATTTTGATTCGTTTTGCCAAGTTAATACTCTATGGTTCAATCAGATCGGTCGGTTTTTTTCGGCGCTGACGAACACAAAGTTGATAACTTAATCTTGTGTAGATGTATGTAAAGAAACCAGATCAAGTATCAATATTATTGATTCAGCGCCGAAAATGGTATTTAACTTGCGTGCACAACGGTTTGGCTTGGAGTTTAATTGGTATGGCCATGACCAAGTCAGCAGGGATCTCAAAGGAATAATTAGTATCTTCAGTTTTGAGGCTACCTTTGAATATCTACCCTTAGAGCAACAATGAAAACAAGGTATGTTCCCCGAGGACAAAAGATCATTATAATCTAGATCTAGACTCGTATCCCTCTTTAATATTCGAAGAGACTAAACGCTGATCTAGATTTTAGGTGGATTTGTTTTTTCGTTGTTGTTTTTTTTTTTTTTTCATTTCCTCATGCATAGCGGCAATATAAATCGTACATGCATTGTATTCTTTGAACTAAATATTTTTTTAGATGTAGAAACTCTGATTAGAAACGTTTTATAACCTTTTATTTAGAGGGTTTTAATTCAAGTTCCGCGCCAATGAAACTTCTAAGGATATTGCTTGTCCTCTCTAATTTATTTTACCCGTCCATCTTCGTGAGAGGCTAGCAGAGATTACGGTAAGATTGGTTTTGAATCAAATTTAGCACTCTTAGTAAATCACTCGCCAAGGGAAGGAACAAATTTTCACATTAGCGTTAGGCTTGGGGAGTATAATGGAAAAATCCTGAAGAGAATAATGGTATTTTCTTTTGTTATCGACGATAGCGTATCGATCGCACGTAGATGCTTCGGGCTTTTGGTCCGCTTTCTTATTATTGCTATCGTCCTGGGATTTTTAAAAATGATCTAGTATGCCTCTCCCTGGTCTTCTCTGTCTGTCAGTCTCTTTCTCTTTAGTGAGAGAGAGAGAGAGAGAGAGAGAGAGAGAGAGAGAGAGAGAGAGAGAGAGAGAGAGAGAGAGAGAGAGAGAGAGAGAGAGAGATGTTACTCTATTCGTAAACTTCTTGATTTTTATATCAGCAATTACTTCGCCATATCTTACTTCACAACCACAAAGGATCATATTAACAAACGTAAAATGGACTTCCAACGATAGTAAGCCAATGCTTTCTGCATGGGCTTAGATGCATCATCAGAGAGAGAGAGATATGAAGATTTTGTTAACTACTTTCACTTATAACACAAAAAGCACAGGATATTTTACACAGATTGCGAGAGAGAGAAAGAGAGAGAGAGAGAGAGAGAGAGAGAGAGAGAGAGAGAGAGAGAGAGAGAGAGAGAGAGAGAGAGAGAGAGAGAGAGAGAGAGAGAGAGAGAGAGAGAGAGAGAGAGAGAGAGAGAGTTTTGCACATCTATTCGGAGGTCCTCTTAAACGGGTTGCCGAAATTTGAAAAGCGCCAGATTATAGATGAAACAATAGTTTGATTGAGTTGTAAAAACTCCAATAAGCCATTAATAAGATCACTCTTTAGATAGTTGAAAGGGCACAAATTTTAAGTGTAAAAGGTTCAGTACGTAGTTAGCATCCACATAATTAGAATGGTGAGAAAATACGGATCCTTAATCTTCTTTGTTTCATTATCGAACGAAAGATTTTAAATTCTTCGCAGTTTATATCGATCCCAGTTTAAGTTGCTTAAAGTCATGAAGTGAACTTAAAAGAAATTGAATATCGTTGGAAAAGTTAACAGACGGGGCCCAAGCTTAGGGGCCATCTATTGTGCAAGTGACATAAAGTGGGAATTAAGATATTTAAATACTCTCCCAATCAGTCAATCAATCAAATTACTAGCAAGGCAGATATGGAGAGCTTTGATATGGATTGGATTGGTCAAGCCGTGTGTTCCAATACAATGGCAGCCTACCCCAGGCCTGTATTCCGCGCTCCACTGGACATATTCACACCCTGTCTCAAGTGGTTTGTGTTTGTCACTGAAATGTCCAACAAGTATTTTGCTCTGATAAAACACACACAAGGTATTGAAGTCCGCTGTATGTCTCAAGTTCATCTCCTGGTGGGGAATAAAAACCACCTAGTCCAAAAGGATTATGGCTTTGGGGGTCGTGGTTGACCGGGGGGGGGGGGGGGGCTAAACAAATCTTGGAAACGGTGTGTGTGTTGTGGGGGGGTGGGGGGGTACTGTAAGGACTGTAAAGTATTGGAAACATTGCAAAAGAAACATGAGCGTGACTATGTTTGAAAAAAGAAAAGAATCCAATTTTGTGATCGCTGGCTAAACGTTGTAGATTGCGAGTGGAGAGCTTCTTTGTTGACCGACACAATCAATAATTCAAACTATCGATTCCGATGTTGGAGACTGGCCGATGATCGAGGCGCTTGACACATCAGCTCATTCTTCGAGGATTATGTGGCACTATCGGTATTACCGGAACAAAATAGCGACCAACTCCCGTGACATGTAAGGATTGAAATAGAATAATGTGTACTTTGTTAAAAAAAATGAGTGATTTCTCGGAAAATGTTTCTGCACGATAAGTTGAATTTAAAGAGGCAGTAATGTAGATAAAATTATGACTTTGCGATTTTTTCCCGATAAATATGATTTTGCGCCTCAGATAAGCAAAAAAGTTTTGTGGCGTCACTGACATTAGGAATAACGTAACGCGCGCAATATAAACAGTTTTTGAGTTAATTACACTTCACTTCGTCTATAAGGAGTGGTTCCAATTTCATTTTAATTCAATATGATTATTTCAACTGCGGATGCTCTCTTAGTTCTGCTTCGTTTATGGTTAGATTTACTTTGAATCTTCTCTAAAAGAAAAAAAAAAGACAAAAAAAAGACATCAACAACAAAAAAGCAGAGAATTTTTCCATGTCCTCATCAGCCTGCTCTACACCATAGTTGGGTTTTTTTTTACGGCGCTGCCTGCGGTACAATGCTGTATCTGCCTGTGTTCATTAATACATTCTGTGAAGGAAGGAGATTTAGCGGAATTAGTACAGAGGTCATCAAAAAAAAAAATAAAACAATTATCAAATAGAGCTTATGATAAAAAGGTTAATAAATAAATGTATTTATAATGCCTAAAAAAAGCATTAAAACGGTTTAAACGGTACATGGTTAAAACGTAAATTTTATGAAAGCCCTTCTTATGCTCAAACAAGGATATCTTTCGCCTGCTTACATCAGATTCTTCCCTAAAGTCAATCTGATGCCGTATGGATATATGGAGCAGATCAAATGTATCAAACCCTTAATAGAGTGTCTCGTTGGGAAGTTTCTGTTCACGTTTGCATGACGAAGAATCTGCATTTGTAAACAGAGATGCGTTATTGACATTATTGCGCTAGATGCAAAACTATCACCAATTAATAGGTAATAAAATGAACTATAGGCTATTCTTAAATAAAGAAAAAGTGCGACACAGGAAATGGTCGATAAAATGCTGACAGAGAATTTCAAGGATGCAGCATACATCGTGTCGTCCTGCAGTTGCGATTAATCTGTGATGTTGTGCCATTTATTGGCTTGCTGTTGCCTTCCATTGGAGAACAACTGATTTGTTTTCTTTGGATTGAAAATTAAAACTTGTTTTGATTGATGTACACTGTTGTTAGCTATTTAAATGAGACACAAAAATATTTGCGGCGTTGAAACAGTGAATTTTTTAATGTATTATATATTTTAAAGGTAATATAATCAATTTACCTATTTACTTCTAATCAAGTCTTTTAGCTGTGGGATGCCTGAATGAATGAATGCCTAGCTGCCGAGGTATGAAGAGGCAACATAGCTTGTCCAAATATAATATAATATAATATGGTAACATTTGCGTCTGAACACAATCTAACTTAGTGATTTTTCCCCTTGTCTTACAGCTTCGAAGATGTTCAGTGCCTGGGCGACTCCACGAGTCTGTCCGAGATATCTCTGGATGGAAACCCTATCTGCCAGGAGGGCAATTACAAGCAGACTGTGCTGCGCCATATGCAGCAGCTCAAACAGTTGGACATGAAACGAGTCAGTGTAAGTGAACACCCAGAGTGTAGTCCCCCTGATGTAAGGCGATGTCTTCCAAGCCTTTAAAGAAAGAAAAAAATTGTAAATACCAGAATCAGAGAAAATTATTTTCAAGTCAAGAGGGGGAAGCATTAGGTAAGATAAAAAAAATATACATAACAGCAGTGGCATACTACATCTTTATCAGATTGCCAATAAGCATAAGAAAAAGTGTTAATTTGTATTAGGAAGAAATGGACTATGATCCAAAAAGATACCTTCAATTCAGCTTTTTCTTCGTCTTTCCCATGCATAATTAATGACAAGTTAAGTTAAAACAGATTCTTTTTTATTAACACAGTCTAATATTGTTTGCAAAATTGATGCAAAATTAGTGGGGAAAAATTAATCTAAAGCAAGTTTTGGAGTTAATGGAAGAGGTTTTAAAAAGTTTTATCAGTCTGAAATCAATGTAAAATTATTTTTTGGACTGTTAACCAAAAAGTGATGATCAGTTTATTTATGACGAATATGTATTATTATTCTTAATTCAGTACGTAACTCTCTTTTGTTCTCAAAGAAGTTTGAGAAGCTCAAATCAAAAGAGACACCTAAAGAAATGTATTAAGTTTCACACTATACACTACATCTGAGTTTTTCATGAGATGTTTTTTATTAACAGAATAAACATCAGGACATTATCTGACTTGCTCTTCAGCTTTTCAAGCTTTGTTAAGCTAAGATTTTTTTACTACCAAAAATTATGTCAAGGTGATAAGCCATCTAAACTTAAGTCACGAATGTCCATTTTGCTTCTGCTTAGGCACCATTTATGAGACACATTTTTTTGTAATCAAAACTTAATTTGCGTCCTATTCCTGCCTCTACAACTTTTTGTAAGTTTTCTCAGTTATCGAGTTAACTTTTTATTAGAAACTCAGAATCATCATTGACCTTTTTTTTTTTAACATTTTGTCTTTTACTGTAGATAAAGCCTATGCCCATCCCGTTGGTGTACCCTGAATCAAAGGTCCGCAATAGTTTGTTGATGTAATATAGCTTTTGTAGCAGCACAATGGATCTTTTATTTTAATATATTTTCACTGTCAGGAGTGCAATGCAATTTTTTTTTTCAACTGATCACTCAACAAAACAAAGTTATAAAACAAAGAAATAAAAATTGCAATTGATCTAAAGATAAAGAAAGTGTTTTCCCTTTTTTTTATTGAGAAAAAAAAGAAAGCCAATTTGCAACTTTCTGCAATTGGAAAGAAAAGATTCACATTAAAAAATGTTTTCTGATGCAAAGAATGCTATAATTCTTATCTATTTTACCTTGAGGTGTTAAATATTTATTATCTTTTTCTTTTTGTATTTCAAAGAGGTGAAAAGATAGAATTGAAGACCCCATCATTATCTGGGTTTTATTTTGCTTTCGCATTTATATTATCTTTTAAGTTAAAAAAAAAGGGCTGTGTGATCTGGCTTTGCTTCATGGTCAGCGATAGAGTCTAACATTTTGTGGGAAGTAGTTTTCACAGTTTAATCAGTTTTAATTGGTTAACACACCTTAACTTTTGGATAGAAATAAGTTCACGTAGCTTACTGACAAAATATATCACTAGAAAATCTGAAATCCACAATCAAAACATGGTTTGTTTTGTTTATTTTACTTTTATCAGAGCATGCCTTTTGGTGTTAAATTATCTACTGATTAGCTTCTGAACCAGTGAATTGAACCCGTCCCTCCCCCAATCTCTTAAATTCTCTCACACCATTTTTCTGTTTTTCTTATCTCTTTATGACTCTTTCAGACCATGTCCACCCATATTCCTAGTTTCTTTCTCTCCCCCTTTAAGTCTTTCTCTCCTCCACCCTCCCTTTTCTCTCTGGTTCTATTCCTTTAAGTTTCTTTTTATTGCTTTCATTCTCTCTCTCTCTCTCTCTCTCTCTGTCTGTCTGTCTGTCTGTCTGTCTGTCTGTCTGTCTGTCTCTCTCTCTCTCTCTCTCTCTCTCTCTCTCTCTCTCTGTGTCTGTCTGTCTGTCTGTCTGTCTGTCTGTCTGTCTCTCTCTCTCTCT
The DNA here is from genome assembly GCA_033675545.1 of Elysia crispata. Lineage (NCBI taxonomy): Eukaryota > Metazoa > Mollusca > Gastropoda > Plakobranchidae > Elysia > Elysia crispata. Next base: position 578,784 of record JAWDGP010005065.1, on the reverse strand, counting down.
CTCTCTCTCTCTCTCTCTCTCTCTCTCTCTGTCTGTCTGTCTGTCTGTCTGTCTGTCTCTCTCTCTCTCTCTCTCTCTCTCTCTCTCTCTCTCTCTCTCTCTCTCTCTCTCTCTCTCTCTCTCTCTCTCTCTCAGAATTTGTAACAAAGAAGGCAGTCAAGCAAAGTTTGAAAAGCAGGTGCAAGTCCATGCTATATTTGGGAATGGTTAGTAGACTTTAGCTCTTTTTGAAACTGGGCAGTTCATTTTATTTTAATTCATTGTCTTAGTAAATCCTGGCCTGCTCTAGCATTTTATCCATTTTATTATTTTTACAAGGGTTGTTCATCGAAAGATTAATCCTCAGCATAGAATGTTTTTAGGGGAGTAACACAGTTTTCTTTTGCCTATGTTGTATTGCGATGTGTCTCGGAATGCAAAGATTCCTGTGCAGATTCTGACATCATTGTGTTAATTTTAGCCCATGTAAAACAAGCAAGAGAAGTGTTTATTTTCCATATGAACAAAAATGTAACCACCGTCTGAATGACTGATTGTGTAAAAAATATAATCCTTAATTAGACAAACCTGTGCTGAATTAACAGCATGTAAAAGTGAAATCATAAAGCATTTTGCTGCAAAAATATTTTGTGGTATGATAAAGTCAGTTCAAAATGTAATTGCTTGGTGCAGTGATAATCATATATGAAATATATATTTTTCCATAAAATAACATTGCTTTGCAGTGTTGAAATTTTGGAGCCATTGTGTGAAACATAGACTTAAAAAATGTACTGTGAATGGGAGCTTTTAATGAATATTCCTGAAAGTGCAGAAGAATAATATACTTTAAAGAGTATTTCACACACTGCATAAAATATTACAGAAAAATTGATTTAAATTATGTGGAAATAATGTGCTCAAATAGAGAAATGTACAAAGTCTGAAGGCTCCATATCTTCAATTAAATATGAAAACTTTGTATGCTATGAACATACTTTTTGCAGTGGTAAAATTGAATGCTTTCTGTTTTACTGATAAGATTTGGTGTTTGTAAGTTTCCATTACATTTTTCATAGCATAAGTGTTGACATAAAAGTACATACACTCACCATTTCGACTATGCTAAGTTCTGATCAGGCAGTAGGGACCTTGGTTCAATATTTTTATTACTTAAATATAATAGATTTAGATCTTCTTCTCATGCAAATATTGCTTCAAAGTTGAGACCGTTCATATTCATATTAAAAAAAAATAGCTAAATTTTAATTAAAAGAGCATTCCAAGTTAAATTTCATTGTGCTTTAATCATAAAATTGCACTGCATAATAATTATTTAGGGTTCATTTTTTTTCAGTACTTCTGCTTATTGGATAACTTCGATATGCAGATATAAATTATGTTTCAAATTTGACAAGCATTGAGAATGTTTTTTTTAATTTCTTAATAGGAGGAGGAGCGTAGATTGTCTTTGGTCATGGCAAGGAAAGAAGAGGAGAAAAGGCGTGAGATGAATAAAATAGCAATGCTGAAGGTATGTTTATGTTATCTATATTAACAGAATGGTGGCCATTGCTTCAGAAATAATCCTGGTCGTCACTGAATGATAGAGTGTTTCATTCGATTCTGTCATTTTATGTTTGATTACCTGAGAAGTTTTTAACTTGTATAAATAGAGAGTCTTGTCAGATTTTTAAAAAAATTACAATCAACTTTCAAAATGTAACAATCCATATTTTTTCTAAGCTTTCTATAGACTTCTTAATTTTAATTTTTACAGCAAGGAGGTTTGAAAATATTTTTTTGTATTCTTAGGAAAATCTCACCTCAACACATTTTTTAAAATGCCTCTACATTTCTATTTACAAAAGTCAGTAGATACTATATGATCAAAGATAAGTTTGTGCCTTTTATTTACCTTATGCTTGTGATGACTGCTACTGCTGCTGCTTCTTCTACCACTTCGATTATGACTACTTCAATGCTACGCCTACTGCTGCAACCAATAATATCTCCATCAAGACCACACTACCATTATTACTAACATTTCTTTACAATGTCTGTTTCTAATACTGCTGCTCCTACTTCTTTGATTTTGTTTTTCTGTCCCTCTGTCTGTCTGTATTTCATAAGATCTGTTAAACTCTATCGTTTTCTCTTTCTGTTTATCTTTTCTTTTGTTCTTTAATTCAATTACAAAGATTTTGATTAATTTTTTGACAGTAATACTATTATTCTCCGTTTATATGTCTCTCTTTATATTAATTTTGTCTCTGTTTTGTAGGAAAAGCGCCGTCTTGCCATCAACAATGCCAAAAGACAATGGGAAACCATGCAGGTGACACAGCTTTTAAAACATCTATGTTTTAAGCTATGAAGATTTCCTTAATGACATCTGATATTTGTGTTTTTCTCAATGGTTTGAACAGTCTCAGAGATACTCATTAAGCACATAGCATACATACTCTCAGCCTCAGGCTAAAAAAGTTTGTTTCCATCGTAATATTTATTAACATTAATGTTTATTGTTTTCATGTGGTTTATTTTTTTTTTACTTTCTCGGTTTGAGAAAAAAATGTGATTTGTGATATATAGCTGGTCAATTAGAAAATGAATTTGTTTTGCCCCTGACAGAAACATATTGACATCTTCAAATAAACATGATCATACTCATTACTTGACATTAAAAAGGTCAAATTATAGATTAAAAGCATAGAAAAAGAAAAAAGACGGTGCAATTAAGATTTCTGTAGAAACAAACTTCAGCAAAGCATATTCAGTATTCTATTAAGACAGATCTCTTCATCCTTCATCTGAAAATGTGCTTTTTATCCTTAAGACTATTATAAAATCATTTAAGAAATCATAACTTTTATGGCTGTTTCATTTTTCATAGGGTTCTATGATGTCCCGCACATCACGTATGGTCAAAGTGAGCACCACTATGCCTGAACTTTTTGCCAATCACATTGGATCTGTGCCAAGTTCAGAGAACATAATGTCTGGTGGACCAGAGATGGATGGACTAGACCTGGAGTCACTCACAAGGTATGAATTTATTTTCTTTTGGATGCAAGTCATTTTTGTCTATATTCATCATTTTGGACCACTTTTAAATATTGAGAAATTTATTTTATTTCCCCGTTTTGTTTAACATTTTTTTAGGTCTTTTTTTTTTCTGTAAAAGCGCCATGCTTAATCACTTTATTTGAATGATTAATTATCAAAACATTCTATGAATCTGCAAGTTTTTTTCTTTCTATTTCTCCTTCCCCCTCTCTCTCTCTGTCCCTCCCTCTCTCTTTCTCTCTTTCTATCTCTCTCCCTTCTCTCTCTCTTGCTGGCTTGCTTCTTCCTCTGCATTTATTATATTCCTTAGTGTTTTACTATATATTTTTGTTATTTTTCTCTCATCCATCTTGACTGATCCTGTATCCAGCAGTGACATGCGAAGCAGACCAGGCAGTGCACGTAGCAATCTCACTGACCATGATGGTCACTCTCAGTCAGCTAACGATGACGTCAGAGATCGGGTGAGGAGTGGCAGTCGGCGAAGAGGATTTGAGAACAGACTTCCATCTCGAAATGAGAGGGACATAGGCCTTGCGTGAGAAATCATTGCAATCTTAGTTTCTTGTACCTAATCAGTGTTGGCTTTGCAAGATCACTTATGTTATTTGTGAACAGGCTGAGAGAAGAGCAAGAACAGTTAAACTTGTGTTCGTGTATGCCATTTTTAGGGCCTCATCTCTGGTGATGCTCTCCTGAGATCACCTGAATTATTATAAAACTTGCAAGCTGATCAAATTATCTTAAAATAAATATTATGGATCACCTGAATTTTAAGTGAAATGTTTTCTCATTTCAATCTTGAATGTTTTAATGTTGCAGTATATTAGATTTTGGAAAATGCTGAAACTACAATAGTGCCATTATACAAAAAAGGCCTAACACAATACTTTTAACCTAAAATCTTCATTGGATAAAGTTAGTAATCAGCTAAGAGTAAATGTTCTGCTTTTCAAATTTTTAAGGCTAATTTTTTTAACCATTTCAATGAATTAGTTTAATACAAAAGTGTTCAAACCATTTCAAAGTTCTGTTAGATCTCATTCAAGAATGGTAAACTTATGTAGTCAAAATGTTTATTGAGTTGTTGCAATCCTTTAAAAATCTTGCACTTTTTATTTAAACTTTGTTGGCAATTTTTATTTCTTGGGAACTGCTGTAGAAACAACAACACTGTAATAGGTGATGGTTTGAATACCTTGGAGCAGATTGAGGGAGATACACTCTCTTTATATGGACCACAATCTCTCGATGCTTTTGATCGCAACTGGGGAGTCCAAGTGGCTGGGGCAGTCAGCACTATTGTCTTTAAATTCATCGACTTTGATGCTATTGTGCGTCAACTTCCCAAGATAAGAGTACGATTTCCTGCAACCCAGGTATGCGCATCAGAAGAAAAGAAACAAATTGATTTTTTTCAATTTTATCTTGACTTCATATTTTGGGACAAAGTTGGAGATAGCAGAGCTTTCATCAATAAACATTCAGATGAATAAAATAAATTGTGTTAGATGTTGCAAAATAAAATTTTATTTAAAAGAAAATATCTTTTTTTATTTAAATAGAATAACTACCACATTTGTTGACAATGCAACTCAATCTTTTCTAGAAAGTTGAAACATCTAAGTTTCCTTTTTGTAGGATAGAAAAAATTCATAGCATGAAATATTCAAAATATCTGTTCCATCAATTGTTTTTCAGACACTTGTTTTTTGCTCAACCAACATCTGTAGTCTTCAACAAATTAATGCACTATCCCAGGTGCGAAGATTGGACAATCTTACAATTGATCTTGATGGCAACCCAGTGACAAAATTCACTCTTTGGAGACTGTACACTGTGTTTCGATTGGCACATTTTGCCTTAAAAAAGATAAATGACATTGAGGTTTGTATACTTTGTTTTATTCTTCATCTGTGGAAATATGTACGTTCTTGTGTCTTAAGCTGGTTGCATGTATGTGTAAAGCAGACTTTGATGATTACAGTCAAGCACAATTGAACATGGATCCCTTGAAATCAGAAAAGTGTCAAATTTATTCGGTTTATGTTGCAAATTCTGTCATATCATTGTCATCTCTACTCTTTTGTCAAACTAGTGCAATCTTATAACACTCATTTCTCAAACAGGCTGACATATGTGCAAAAGAAAAAAATTGAAAACTGACTTTGGTTTTACAAAAGCTTCCTATTGATCTAGAACATTAAATTTAGCTCATGCGCCCCTAAATCAGCTTTACTGATAACTCTTTTATCAAATAACCTTTGGCTGAATCTCAGTCTGAGTAGAAAAATTTTTTCAACTGACTGAAGTCATTTCAATACCTCTGATCCTTAATAATGAGTTATAGCAACAATGTTCTCCCATTTTTCCCATCCCCTGTGCATCCAACACCTGTTTCCCTATAGAGTCCAATAGGTCATCCTGCAACTTAATTTTTAAAAGAGCTGATTGCATACAAATTCCACCCGTCTGTTGCATAAGGCAAGAATTTTTTATGACAGCTATATTTATCGAGGCCGATCTCTTTCTCACTCTTTTTTTTTAAATGTAGAGAAGGAAAAAAGGAAGTTTGTTAACACCAGATAGCTCAGTAAGTAAATCATTAGACTAATGATAGGAAGGTTTGGCTTTGTCTTTTGTTAGATCCCATCAAACCAGATCTATCTATGGCTTTAACAGAAAGCGTTTGTCTTGGTACAAAGGTTTCACTTGATATTTCATTTTCATTGAACCTTGATCTTAGACTGAACTTAATGCTAGAACATAGCACTGAAGAAAGAAATAGAAGACATGGGGCAAAAAGAATAGAGAAGAGTAAAGAGTCAAAGGAAAAGATAGAAATCTGAGCGTGGAGAAGAAGGAGTACCAACAAGGGACAAAGAGGGGAGAGAGCTGAAATGAAGGAGAAGATCTGATCAAGGAAGGGAAAGAATATTGGAAAAGTAGAAGCAGGTCTGGACAATAAGAAGATAGAGCAAAAGGAGAGAAGGAAAGGGGGGAAAGGGGGAGGTAATATTGTGCTAAAGTGGAAAGTTAGTTGCAAGAAAAAGAGAAGATTAGTGTTAGGAAATAAATGGGAGCAGCTCTTTTAAAGACAAATTAATTTACCCTGAGAATTCAGAACAGCAACATGTTTAGGAAAAATTGGATGCTTTAACATCAGTATTAAAATGCACGCAAATTTTTTTTTCCAATGCATATTTAAGAAATCTTTGGTTTCTATCATGGTCACTGCAAATAAGGGAAGGAAATTCTGTTTACATTTATTTAGTTATAGTCCTTGAATGTTTATATAGGACTTTCTCAAACATAAAAATTCACCAATTCTGGAATTCAAGGAATTCATGCTAGACTGCTTTTGTTGAAAATAAAATCAAAATTTTTTTAACTGTGTGTTTTGCAGTTAATGTCTTTCATTTGCTCCTCTGAATTATATTATGAAAATGTTTGAAATCTTTTCGTCCCTCCGTAATTTTCAAAATATACAACAAAAAGTAAGCATTAAGCTTAATGTAAAAAAAAAAGAGAGAGAATTTAAGGATCTTTTCATTACTTTCAAAAAATATATTTTCAATATGCTAAGTTTGAATTCCTCGAGCTGGTCGCAAGACAAAGCTGAAGAGAAGGCAACTCAATTTGACTTTTTTTTTGTTTGACAGGTATCCTCAGGAGATATAGTCAATGCAGAGAAGCTGTTTGGGCCCCTTTCTCATGTGGCCACATCTCAGCTTCCTCAGTACAGGCTATTGTCTCTGATGGGGGATAACAGGCGCAAGCAAGCAGTTATGGAGGGACGCAAGCATGGAGAAGGAAGTGGGAAGCTCAACGGGGGATCAGACAAAACACAAGTAGAGTTGATAGGACGAGCAGGCCTCACTTACACAGCCTCAGATGGTAAACAGGTAGGTACATCTAATATTCATAAGTGAAGAAATTTCTAAAGTTCACCATGAATATGGTGTTTTACCACAATCAAACATTCTCGAGAAAAGAATTTGTGTATGAGTTGAAAAAAAACAACAACTCCATCTTGTAAGCTAATTTTATAGGATACAAATCTATTTATCGATCCTTTAAATGCCCAAATCATGTAGGTACAAATAAGATGAATACCTGTAAGGAAGTGCACCTACAGGTACTTTTTCTTTGTACCTTCAAACCCATACAATGAGTGTTAAAAAGGATCTCTCAATAGACTATTAAAGTAAAGAATTAGCTGAGTCAAAATGTGAAGTACTTGAAAACTGTTAAACAATTATTAACAAACTGTGCTTAACTAAATTACCAATAGCTGACAGTACACATCGTATCCCTGAGGTTGTAACTTGAAAAATGAAGATGTATCAGTAGAGCATGAATTGTAGGTTATCAATGCACCTTGTTTTTTTCAGGAATTGGAGGCCAGTAGAAAACAATTCACTCGTGGCTACCTCTCTGAGCTTACCAAGGAGGCCGTGTTCAGTGATCGAAAGCGAGCAGAAATGATGAAGGTCTGGCCTGGTCTTATCATGGAAATGGTGCAGTCTGCATTGTCAGACATGAGTGATATGGATGCATACATGAAGAGAGCTTTGGATGAGTTAGATAGAGGCTAGGGAAAGGAGTCAAAGATAATACTCAAGAAAAAGCTGTTAGACTGACCAAAAAGCATGTTAAAAACACACAACATGTAGTAATCAGCTGTGTGAAGGAAAGAGTAGTTGTTTATAGCTAAAAAAAAAATCATTGGTGTAAATGGTTGTTATAGTGTTCTTAGTTATTTAATGCCCACCAAACTCTCTTTCAGAGCCTTAAACATGCATTACTGAAGTATAATCTTGTACCAAATGACTTAACAGAAGCCAAATGAATCAAATATTTATTAGATTGTATGTTGTCAGTGCTTTTATGAAAAAATAATGGTACTATAAACTGTTGTAAATTAATACTGTGAATCATATATCTTGGGAAGGAAGACTTTCAAAACAATCTTCCTCTTCCATTATTCCTCTATGAGACCTATATTCATTATAGTACATGAGGCAAAAACAACTTAGGCTAACCAAGCGCTATAGCAGGAAAGTAAGTCAATAGACCAACCTTTTGTTATTGGCAAATTTAAGCATACTTATGGGAACATATTGCATATTTGTTTGATAAGGTGCAGGTAAACATGTCATTAAGATTAGAGGTTAGAAAGAAAATGCAAATATTAAGAATTGAAATGTAGAAAAGCTAAATGAACAAAAACTGCAAATAGGTATAAATCATTTTGAGTTCATATTTTATCACTCAATGTTCTGCAACGGAGATATATTTAAAAAAAAAAAACAAAGGCAAATTTCCCACATGTTTATGTATTTTTAAACCTCATTGTTTTTTGTTACCATGCCTTTGTTGAGGTCATTGACAATTTGCAAATCAGCAGTCTTTTCGGCCTGCTTTATGGATTCCTCTTTAGAATTATGTTGTTTTTTTTTACAATGGAATTCGCTAGAAGTCAACACCACACTTTTTCTTCTCCTTTGTTTAAGTAACTGATATCCTGATAAAATCAACAGTTTGGGGACATTTTTCAAGAGACAAGTCAACACATCGTGGTGAATGGGAAAAGGTGAAACCCATAAAAGCGGGGATGCATAGGGATGCGTGAGGGGGATTTAGCTGTTTGCATGTAAACCCAATACAATCAGTAAGTCACCTTGTATTAACAAGGCCTAGCTAAGTTAGGATGGTCTTGTGCGGTTGTGACAATAACAAAGAATAGGGCGTGGGTGGGATGGAGACTGGGTGTGTTTAAATCTGGACCTAACTAATCATTGGCTTGCATCATTTTTTTTCTCCCCACCACTGCTCGTCTTAATCAATAGCATTCTTTTTAGAACCTCCAATAATGCTAAACAATTTTTTTTAATCAGAACATTATTTTTTTTCTGGTGAAAACAGAAGAGAAGTAACGTGGTTCTAAGCCCATACCTGTACTAAAAGAGGGTAAAACTGAAAAGAAATATAGCAGGAATTGTAGGTGGGTACCCATATTTTGTGTTTTTGTGCGTAGTACATCAAGTTGTTTAAACGAAACTCTTTTCAGATTTAGTGTGTTTTTCTCTTTGCATAAATAACTTGTATAAATTTACCACATTATATATATATATATATATATATATATATATATATATATATATATATAGAGAGAGAGAGAGAGAGAGAGAGAGAGAGAGAGAGAGAGAGAGAGAGAGAGAGAGAGAGAGAGAGAGACAGAGACAGACAGACAGACACACTGTAAAGGGAGACTACCTGATTTTATAACATGAATTCTTTGATTTGTTTCCTGCCAATAGATAAAGTCAACCTTGCTTAAAGTCAACTTTTTTTGGGTCCCGTGGTGTTGACTTTAAGTGGATTCCACTGTTGGTGTTGTCTATCAATTTAAAAAAATGTTACAAACCATATGTGCCTCTGCTGTTGTGGCTAATCTAGTTTTTGTAAAATAAACGTGCCTCTGGATCCCTCCTAAAAATTTTTAGACTCCAACACTGCCAATTATGGCATCTGAGTTCATTATCACATTATTTTCCTTAGTGCTGTCCTTTGGTTTAGGTCATGGACTGAATTAAATCCCACAATATTGTCAACTTCCTTCACTCCTTGCAAAACTAAGACTACTCTTAATATGTGTTCTGGGTTCACTCAACAAGAGTGTGTTTTCTTTTACAATGTTTTTTTTTATGCTTTGGAGTCTCAACAGTTGATATAATGAGCGTTCACAATTTCTCCTTTCGAACTGTTAATCATTGGATAGACTTTGAGATAGGATATTGTGTCAATGAGCTTTATTTATACTTTTTTTCAGTACTTGATGTCATTTGATAATAAGCCTTTAGCAAAAACAGCTGTTTTCATTTGAAAAAATATACATACCCTGTGATATTATTTCATAAAACCTAAAAAAAATGTCCCTTTATATCTTGATATAAATATTAATATAAACCCCTAAGGTCATTGGTTGTGATAAACTTTCCTTTGAAAAGATGTCAATATAACAAACCAAGCAGTATTTATTCAAAATGCATGTCAATTTCTATGATTTTGAGATGACTGATAAGATGTTTAGGGATATATCTTGCAACATTTAGATGAGTAGATGTTTAAATGTAATTATGATTCAAATGGAAATATTTAAAGTTTTTTTTTTTTTAATAGAATTCAGTGTGCTAGAGGGAGGGAGAGCGTGGTAGAAAGATAAGACAGACAGAGAAAGAGGAAGAGAGACACAGATAGATAGATAGATAGATAAAGACAATGAAAGAAAGATAAAAAGAGAGAGGAGAGATAGAGTTTGTGTGTGTATAGTTTTGCATGCGTTGATTTACTAATTGGAATGGATTTATGGGTTATATTTTACAAACAAGAAAAAGATGGAGTAAGTTGTTCTAAATTTTTTTCTGAGGTCAATGAAGTTTATCTGTCAAAATTTATTGTCTCAGAATATTGATGCATGGATAAAATTAAATTAATTATAGTTTTATATTTATTATGTAATATGTTTTATTCCCTTGGGATAGTCACATCATAATTGTGCTTTAAATTTATAAGAAATTTTTTTCTGTCTCTCTTTATAAACCTTGATCTCTAAATATATCTTCTCTGTGCTATTCTTCAAATGCAATAGGGATAAATAATGTTACGTTTTTCTTAATGCCAATAGTTATAAACAAATGCCTTTACAAACAATCCCTCAAGGTTAGAAATAGATATGACAAAAAATTATCTTGCATTTTATAGCTTTTATATGCTCCTAGAAAAACTCCATTTATGCATCACTTGTCCTTGATCAAAGTTGGCAAAATGTGCTCCTCAAGTTGGTTGAAAATAAAACTGGCATCCTTCTTGTGAAAAAAGTAAATGATGGACTCAGTGAAGTAGCACATTCAAAACAAAATTTAAAGAATAACTTACCAACTTTGTTCATAATGCTACATGACATTTTTTTTAATCATTTAACTTGTCAAATAGGCAATAAAAATGCCTAAGACTTGGTATAATTAAATTGTTTTTAGACTCACTTGCATATCATGTTCGAATGTTCTTTGATAAACCTTCATGATTGATTAAAATGGTGCCATTTTCTCTCTGCACACTTTCATTTCAACTTGAGTTGCAATGTTATTATCATTTTTAATCTTTGTTCATTTCTTTTCAATTGTTACTTTTCTCCATTAGGGTGTTACTACTTTGAGTTAAAATTGATGATACACTGGAACACACAAGTTGAAAGTTAGGTAATTGCATTCTTTTCACAGTATTGCACTTACACATCTCAATAAAAATTTCAGAATGCAACTAAAGCAAAAAAATAAAACAAAAATACACCCTTCACTGAGGAAAATGTAATCGACAAATTAGACTTTTTTAAACCTTTTGACATAGGCAAGCCATTTAAATTTATCTAAAGGTTTAGTTTTTCTCTAATTTTACATGTATCATGTCTTTAGTGTAGGAATACAAATTTGTATATCTTCATACTTTATGAAGACTATTTTTTGTATCACTTATTTAATGGCTGTCTAATTTTTAAACAATTTCTTTACAAATTGCTTAGATATTTCTTTTTATGTAAACAACCTGCTGACCCATAACCATACAGTCAAATGTTAAGTATTATTGTGTGCATAATTTCACTTAACCTTGCTCAGCATTTACACAAAAAGAAAAAAAAAATTATTTAAAAAAATGTTTGTTCATGTATCAGCCATTGAACTGACATGTTCATGTTGAAACTGATGACTCTCTGAGACTATGAATTAAATGTTGCTTTTTCCAGTCTTTCTTATGAGCATTTTTTACAAGCAGTGTGAAATCCTGATTGTTTCTTGTGAAATTGCATTGAAATGATGGCAAAATGTATATTTATACTCTTATTTTGAAAGTCAAGTAATGTATCATAATTTATTAAGTGCTTTCAGTTTTCATCCTTTCAATGTTACAGCATAAATTCTTTATAGCTATTTCAAAAAGCCAAGCTGAAAACTAAAACTATTACAAATTAGAGACTAAACAAATTAACAAACACGACCTCGTTTCTTTTTTTCCATGTGGAAGTACCAGTTTAATAGCTCAAAGTATTTGCAGTCTAGGAGTGGCTCACAAGGAAACATGCACAATTTACATTTTAACATGGACAAAAGAAAGAGGAAAATAAAACAATCCCAATAGAATAAATTACATAGGAATTGTAAAAAAATATGAGTATCTGACATTATCTGCTAGATATTTGAACAGGAAGGTTGAACACAAACACAAAAAGCTTTCTGAAGAGTAATTGTAAATATGAGTATGTTCCCTCACAAGCCAAGATAATAAATAGGTTAAATTCGAACTTACACATGAAAAAAGGGAGGGTTGTGGGACCTCAGCAAAAGAAACTTTACAGCTAACAAAAACCACTAGTAGTAAGGTTTCCTTTCCTGACTTAGATTATCAATATAAAACTTTCATAAACAAAGCATAGACAATACATCTGATGATTGCTATCCTCCAGCAACCATAATTCTTTGTGTAAGAGAAATATATAGTTTACGAAAAAGGTATGGCATAAAAAAATAATTGGAAAAAAAAAACTTCTCATTGCATCAAAGATTATTGCAATATCCATGGGTTGTTGTTTTTTTTGCTTGTTACCTTTGAACAGATTTAAGTGAAAATGTGATTGTTTCAAGAATGAGATCCAACAAATAAATGGATAGATTGCATTAAAAAATTTAAAAAGAAATTCTATTTCCCTGCAAAATAGAAATGGGAAGAATGTCCAACACTGAAATGATTTCCAATTTCACAGGATCACGCTTTTGTAAAAAAAAAAAAAAAGTTTTGTTTAAAGATTATATACTAGAATATGTGGTTTTTAAATTCATATGTCTTTACATGGACTCCATCAAATAATTAAGACAAGTTCTTTGAGTGAAGAAAACTAAATTTTCAAACTGTCTGCTTTTCCTTTACTTATTATTCATCCAGTCATGTTTAACAGCCAAATAAGTATATCAAAGAAAATTTCCAAGAAAAAAAAAACAGAAAACAAATTTTAATGGTTCTAAATATCATATGCTCTTAAGATTGAGAATTTAAAAGCTGTGTGGACAGAAAAATAGCCTGAAAGCTTTTTGGTAGCAGGTTATCAAGTAGTAAAAGAAGACTATAGTCAACATGACATTGAACCATTCAAATGAGAAAATTAAATTTATCACATTGGCCAGTAATACAAAAAAAATATCCTTTTAATACTCTTGACAAATGGTCAGTTTCATTCAAATGAATAAACCACCTCAAAATTGGTGTAAGTTCGTAGAAGAGCTGACTGCCATTTATGTGCCAAATACCCAAAAATAAAAGCACCACAGAATAAAAACCAAACATATTGTACTTTCATGATAGCATTTAAGCAACCAGTTGTTTATATATCAAATTACCTGATATAACTGATAAGAAGAAATGCTTCATCTACAATTTACCCAAATTTGATCATATAAACACATATAACACGTTTGACACAAACAAAGAGTCACTCCTCACTCTTTTATTCTCTTTCTCCCTCATCCATACCTGGTACATAACCCCAGGATATTACATAGTCCTACACCCTGACACTAAGGGTTACTTTTGCTGCAAACTGCAGGTTTGAAATGCTGGCCAAATCTGATAATGAAGATGTGAGTCTAGTTAGAACATTCCTTCAAAAAGGCTTTTAAATAAATGACTAGGACTAAGAGAATTAAGATATCAATGAATCTTACTTTTCATACTCTTGACTAGGGCTAAGAGAATTAAGATATCAATGAATCTTACTTTTTATACTCTTGCTTTTAAAATGCACATTTATTCTTAAAGTCAGTAACTGTAATATCCTACTTAATTCATTTTTTCAAAGTGAAAATTTAATAATCAGCTAAATTTTGAATTGCAATTTCATGCTACATGTTTATGCATAAACTTGATGAAATAAAATGATATTAAGCCAGCATTACACAACTACTGTTGCTTTCTGTGCTCCCTTAGTCAATGTAAGGCTATGGCATTTCCCGGGCACCTATGCTACTTGATCATGATGCGTAAGTATTGAAGAGCATTGTGAGCAGCATTTGCATGTGCCTCATCCATAATGGGCCCAGTACCCTGACACACAGCTACAGGAGCTGTTGAGAGCTGTACTAAGCATTGGTTCATGCCTGAAAAAAAAAAGTATTGTATTAATAAAACAAATAACGTTGAAATGATCATAAATCCGTCATTACCTTATTTCTACTGTTCAAATTTTTATACGACATGAATTATTTTGATGCAATGTATAGTCTTTGTAATACAGAGCAAAGCCAAAGAATACAGATTTTTTCACTGGAATGAAAGGATAAGTATCAAAAGCTACCAACCTACATAAATAGACTTCAGTAATGCTATCCATAACTTCCATATTTAGAAGCTTAAGCAATGCCTGTAACTTTTTGTATTCAATGTCAATTTTTAAACTTTCAAATACTATAATCTTATTCAGAGCAAATTCCACTGTTTCTAAACCATAGATATTTCCATTCTAAGCGTTCTTTTATTTACAATTTTTATTGGACATCCATGGCTTCTCTATATGCATCATCATATTTCTACAAGCTCTAAAAGCTTTAGCACTTCATGTGCGGTAACCAACAGCTCAAAGTTGGATTATTTAGTGATATATACGAAGTATGTTGATCTGAATATGATTTTTTATTGCTCAGGTTGTTTTTAGAAATGGAGGTGATATGGCTCAAATCCAAAAAGGATAGTCTGAACAAATGTCAGGACTCTTCTAAAACCCTCAGCCATTTATTTCTGAATTACATGAAGAAAATTCCCATCGTGCCAAAATTAAACTAATTAGAGCACACAAACATCTTTCATGTAAAAAGTCTGTTTCTCAAAACTCCCAACGTCTCTCATTTTAAAGGACGATAGTTGGCGAGTGCTAAAATCTTTCATTATTGATAAAATTATGTCCCACAAGATAAGACTTTTTGATCCTTGCTAGATCAAAGTAAGTCATACTAATTTGATCAGTTGTCATGAAACTGAATTTTATTACCTTTGATTTGTTCCTTATTAGTTCTAAGATTTTATATGTATTACTAATCTTTTGAAATAAGATCATGCTCCAGGGAAGTTATGTAAAAGGTTATAGTGGTCATGATCAATTAAGCCAGAATAGTTTTAACACATTTGAAAGGGCCAAAAAAAAGTATTTAATTTTTCTAATTAAGTAAATCTCTCTAACGTGGTTTTCCTTGTTTGACAATTATTTCTTCTTTTATAAGATAGATCCCAAAATTCAATAATCTCATTCATGTTTATCTTAAATACTCAAATATATACAAACCTATGGCAGAATCATCTTTGATGTCAAAATACTGAACTTCAAATCGCTGAACCTCTGCTATTTCTTGAAGCATTTGACAATAGTTAGTAGGTGGGGTCAGAGCTTGGCCTTGACCTCTAACCTGCTTGCCACCAGCAGTCATCACTTTCTCATAAAAGCGTTGAATCTCAAGGGCAGACTGAGGACTGACGGAATTACTTTGACTTTTCTTGGGCTTCTTCAGGCCAGCATATGAAGCAGAAGAATCAAAGCCCTGGATTTAGACATAGAAAAATTAATTTAGCCATCTTGCAGAAGTGTCAGGAAGAGAGGAGTGGCTAAACCATTCAGGCAACAATATCACACATCAAGTATAAAAAGAGCAAAGATTTTTTTTTTCATATCTTTGAAGCAGCTGCACGACAAAATTAAAATTTCAGTATCAATCAAAATCATGAAGCCTTCAAAAAAGAAATTGAAAATTGAAAAAAAAAAAGTTCATAAAATACAAGATTTCAGCAGCTATAACAACAAAAGCAAAAAAAGAATTAAAAAATAATGATAGTTAATTTAGGGAAAGGATCAAGAAGCATACACAACAATTAATTATACAGTGATTACTGTTGTTTTGTTAGACTGAACAATAAAAAACCAACCAGTGCAATTTCTTCTTCCTCATCAGAGTCTTCCAACTGTTTACTGCTTTCTTTATCATGAGAAACAGATTTGAGCTGTGCTAACATGTTGGCTGCAGCAGTTCTTTTAGCAGTCTTCTTTGAGCGCCCAGTTCCTAGAATGTAAAACCAAAGAAAATATGAGTGCAAGGCTAAATTTATCAGGTATACAAATGGACTATAACAAATTGCAACTTCAAACAATCCCAAGATGATTGCACCCAAGTAAAACTGAAAGATGCCCTAACACAGAAGCTTTCTGGGAGAACCAGTGATGATATACACCCAACTATTTCTTAATATGTGAAGAGATCTAGACCTCAGTACTGGACTCTTTCAATCTAAAAATGGAATGGAATGAAGCAAAAAACAATCAAAGGTAGTGAGACACATGTTTGTCACCTCTTACTATGATGAAATAATACTAATCCCACCCCACCACCCAAAATCAAAATTGGTCATAAGTAAGAATGATTTTTACTAAAATGAACAAGTAAACAACCTCCTGTCATACCTTTGTCCACAAACTTTCCAAGCTTAATGTTGCAAATAAACTCTCTGGCATGGGGAGGGCCTTGCTCTGTCACAAAATCATAAATTGGGGGTTTCAGTAACTTCTTCTGGGTGAACTCTTGTAATTCTCCAATTGGATTGCCAACATCTTCCTCTTTGGACTGTTTTGATGAGGCTGGCCTTTATTTCATAAGAAAAGAAAAAGCTGTTTGAATAGGGTAACATTCCTTAACTTTTTGCCTGGACACATATATAAGTTGAATAAAGAATTACTCCTCACACTATGTAACAGAGATGAGTGTTATCAATTAAAATGTTACTCAAAGAACAAGACTTTAAACCAATTATTACACTTTAAGAATCTCCATACTTTATAACATATCCAACAAAATGGAAATATTAAAAAAATGGTGGATCACAAACCAATATTTATGAAGCTATACTTACGGCACCACTTCCTTGACTTTAGTTTCTTCCTGTCCATTTGAAATGGGAGCAACACCCATCAAGATGTTCAAAGCATTTTGCGCTGCTGCATGTTTGGCTTTTTTTTTACTAGAACCTTTTGAATTTTTACAAAAGAAAAGATCAAAGGAAAACCTATATAAATATAAAATATAATACTGTTTATCACAGGCAACATAGAAGACAATTCAAAGATCAAAAAAAAATTTTTTACATTAATAATTTGAAATGCTTCAAACATAAATAAGGGAGGATTCTAGATTGCTGAAAAAAAAAAAATATTTAAATAAATATTAAATAAAAATCTTTTTGACACATGAAACTTGTAACACTGAAGAATTTCATTGACTGAACATAATTACAAAGTACATATCATAATTGCTAAAAAAAAAAAAGAAAGAAAAAAAGCATAAGTAGAAAATATAGTCAACTCTAAGTAGTAAAACCAATACCTTTTCCTGTCGCAGTGGCATTTTCTCCAACAGTAACTCTCATGATAAATGTTGGTTCATGGACAGCTCCCTCATTTGCTATGAGATCATACTGCGGAGTAACGGCGTGTTTTGTTGCATATTCCTGCAAGAAACTTATAGGGGTCTTGCCTGGTGGGACTGCCATCATTGAGCTGTGCAAAACAAAAAAATCACAATATTAGTAGTGCGCAATATTCACTTGGAGAAAAATTTTTACCTTGCTGTGCTGCTTAGGATAAAAAAGGAAACTGTTCCTGTATCACAAAGATGAGATCAAACATTCTGGTGCCATTTCCAGAATTCATTTCTTTACAATACCAGTGTTCACTCTAAAAAGTTGAGCTCCCTGCTACAACTTGGAAAGGTTAACTATTTAAGAAAGCTGTTAAGCTCAAATCAATTTTTGTTATTCCAAAGTGCCATAAAAAAGGTCTGTACTTGGCGGAGATAGTACACAGCCATCTCTGACAGGTCATTTGATATTTGAATTGAAATGTACTGGTTTCTTCAGCGACTAGCATCTTGTATTGATGCTATGTTATTCTCCAATTGGTGTGCTTAGCCAAATGCATTTTGATTATAGAGGATTTAACAATATGATCCCCCCACCCCACCCCCTCTTTCCAATCACTGAGTGCCTAGACAGTGTTGGGATGTGGCTTGCTTTTCTTGTATGTTGCTAACAGCGCTGACTTAAAAGGCTGGCCTCGCCTTGATAGTCTAGATAAGGCAATTATATTCATAGACTTTCTACATTCTTGCAACCATGCTTTTTGGACTACTCAAGGCTACACTATTAAACTTAAACCTACAACCTTCAGATTTCACCATGACCATGGGAAGAAAAAAACCTTACCATTGAAATGAAGATCAAAATCATGAAAATGCTAGCAGATGTTGACAAGAAAGCTATGTATACAAAGAAAAGGAAATAGCTGAGAGAAACACAAATCCCATTTTACCAAAAAAAAAATCAATTTAAGACAACTGAGCCCTATATTTCACACATTGACTTCCTTTTCCCCCCTCTTCCACCTCAGATTTTCTTCTTTGTCTTTGTTATTGGTATTTTGTCTATTTCTTCTTTGTCTTTGTTATTGGTATTTTGTCTTTCTCTTAGTATTTTTATTTATCTAGTTAATTTTTTTCTAGTGAGAGCATGTCAATATATATGAATTCTACTTTATACTCTTACATCTTTCCTGTGTTTTTTCAACTAAGTCTGTTGTATGATGGTTTTATCATGGCATTCTAAGATTCTTGGTGTTAACAAACAAACATTTGTCTCACAGTCTGGACTTTGGGGGCATTCAACCAAAGCACACTCTTTGCTTTGTTGTTCCTTTTCTCTATAATTATAAATCATGTCAGACATGCAAGTGCCTCTGATCAAAATTGTCTAAAAATTTTTTTACCTTACCACATCTTCCACAGTAACAACATCAAGCAACAAAGGTGCGAAATTTCCTAGGGAGGTCCTGGGGCATGCTCCCACAGATAATTTAAAGAATTTAAAGAAAAAAAAAGACACAGATCAATGCCTTTTTATGACAACTTTGAACAACTTTTGGCACATAACAGGACTACTTTTTGTGTTCAATTTTTCCAACAGATTTAAAAAAAATCTTTTTATTTAAAAATAAATCATTCAGATCCTAAAATTACCCCTGGCATTGGCAACTACTTTGAACTTCTCACAATAAACATTAGAACATAAATGTAAAGTCTCCAAAAACCCCTCCTAGGCCAACGTCTACTTAGCTTATGTTGCTACAGGATCAAGGATACAATGCATGAATGCAGAAGCATAACCTAGTGTAATAGTGGGTTAGTCCTAATACCAGTTGTGAATGTATGAGATATGTTACTGCCAGAAAATTTTTGGATTTCCGACAATTGTCGGAAATTGTACATGTCTGATCATGTGCTAAGTACTTCTTTTAAAGTATAGCTCTAGACAGAAGTGGGGAGTATTTTAACTCCAAAATCTCTTTAGTGGTTCTTTGCGACAATCCCAATTCATTTTCTTAATGTTCTATTCACGGTAATACCACAGCGTTGCCGTCTTGACTATAGATGTGAGATACAAGAAACTGGCCAGATTTTCACTGCATGTTAAAATGGAGGCACTGAATTATTATTGTGCAAAAATCTAACGGCAGCTTCATCAGTAGGGCAATTTTTCTACAAAATTTATAGGCCATCGTTTTAAAACTCTATAGTTTATAGTCACAAAAGAGGCTCACAATTCTTTTAAAAACTATGAACAATTATGCAAATAAAATCATATCAAATGCACTATTGAAGCACTGTAGAAAATCTGATCACTGAAAAGCCTAATTAAACAGCAGTGAAAGTACCATAGATCTAGAAATAATTTATATTTTTCCATATTTTTGAAATAAACCGAAATGACGCTAGACTATTTTTAAAACTTGAACTTGTTTTGGCTATTTTTAATAGTTTTGTTGTCCCAGTTGGATTTAAACAAATCACGCCACAAATGGCCAGATTGTCTTTAAAAATAGCCAAAACAAGTTCAATATTTTGCACGGAAATGCCCATGATTTTTTTGCAATTTAATCATTTGATTACATCAGTGCCTTCATTATAATATGCAGAGAAAATCTGACCAGTGCATTTGTATCTACCATGGCCGAACTGTCAACATTGAACCTGGACCACAAAACTCCCTTATGGGAGCTTACATTTAATGAGCCCACTCGGCACCATAAACTGGCAAAATAAGAATTATGAGGAGATCATCATAGATAAGATTAAGATATAAAATCTATATTATATCTAGATATAGATCAAGACTCTTGATTCTATTAAATTAACCAACGAAAAAATATTATTTTGCGACGAGTAGGCTGATCTTGATTAGGAATATGCAAATCAACGCACACAGTTGGGTCTTTTTTGGCTGGATCTTTTAAAGTTCAAAACATCTAGATCTAAATGTAACTCTCGATATAGACCTCTAAATAGATCTAGATCTAGGGTTGGTATGCTTGCATAAAACAGTTAAAAATGAAAATGTTGGCCTAATGTGAAACTAGTCAGACGCCATTTCGCCGGTGCCGTATTGCCACATCGGAAGCAGTGATACATCAAATTCATACATTCAACGTAGAGATGCAAAAAAAATTATTACGTTGGAAAAATATGCATATCTAAGGACCATAAGTTAATTGAAATTAATGCATCTTATAAGAAAGTATTGTGTATGTATATATATAAACTATAAATAGGATAAAGAGTTAAAATAAGCTCGTTTAAAAAGTTAAATTTGGAACCTATGGTTTTTTTTATCTGGCAGTTTAAACATTCAGACTGTCAACATCCGGATAACAAGATAGATACTTGATTGCCCAACCTCTACAAATAGGATGCGAAGTCCTCAAGGTAAATGTTTTCAGAAGTCAGTATCTTGTCTTAGCATCTTGATCTAGTCTGGCCAGATCTACATATAGATGAGACATGTCTGTGTGTCAAAATCCAATTCTGGGTCGTATTCTTGCGTCAGGTTAGGTGAGATCTAAATATCCTGCATCTTGGCTTTATAAATGCAACATAGTCATAGAGCCATTAGAGGCTTGTCCGTTACTTTAAGAGTTTGGAAATGTTTTGATGTGAAATAACATAGATTTTATCTGGATACACATGTAGATAGAATAGATCTATAATATTTTTTTTAGGCTTGGTGTTACTCATGGGACCTATTATTTATAACGTGAGGACTGAATTAACTTCCCCTGTAGTGCACAATGATATTGATTAAGGACGGTTTTTGTCTGATGCTTTTCATTTCCACTTTATTCCTTCCTCCCTCTTTCCCCTTTCTTTTCTATCACTTGCCCTTTATTTTGACTATTATCAAACCAGATGCAGCTGGCATTAGATAAAAACAGTCAAGAATAGGCCATATTTGGCTTTTTAACTTTATGCAATCACATCCAGCTGTACATATCCACAGGTTATAATTTCGATATTTATGAGTGCTGTTTGACGAGCTGGTGATTATTGAATAAGGACATTTTTTAAAATAATTTATGATGAAAAGAGAGATGTGGTGGAGGATGACAGATTACTTAGTAACTTTGCAGATATTGTCCCAAGTTCCTTTAGTTTAACTTTAACTTTAACAAGCTTTACAATTGCATTTTTCTTAAAATGAATTGGATACGCGGAACAAGAATGTGAAAGTTTTATTCATTGCAAATAACACTTTTCAACATATAAGCATTTTTGTGTTGCATTATTTCCTGGTGCTTATCCCAGTACCAATCCGCACAGTTTGTCATATTGTACTTATTCTTGACCTGGGCAGCTAACCCCTACACATCACAGTCCCAACTCTGAAAGTGAGGTCACATATCTAGATGGGGCTCATTGAGGTAGAAATTGTAGTTTAATGCAATTTTGTTCCCTTTTTTGTGTATTTGTCATTTTGTGCCTATCTCAACGACTTTCACTACCTAAAATGAATTGATTTTGGTAAAAGACACCAAAAAATAAGGACAATTTTGCTAAGGGAGTTGGGCCAACCACTGCATATTGGCCGGTTATTCATGCATTTGGGTTGAAAGATGTTTCTTTTTGCTTTTCTGGATATAGTTTGTCAATACATGGACAGATCGAATTGTATATATCTATGATAAAAGATCATACCAATGTTACATGGAACAAATTTAAGGTAATAAAGATGCAGAACATTTAAAAGCAGAAAGTCTGCATTTTTTAAAAATGTTTTATCGCTTCAATTCATTAAGTAGATGAGAACAGTGTGGGTTGTTTTGAGAACACACTTGCTCTAATAGATCTTTGCAAATAGTAAAAAAGTAATACCAGTGTAAAAAAAAATTTATCATTAGGTGACCCCTTTATACAATACATGTACTTGTACAATTTTCTTCTTTAGATAGTTCATGAAAATGGCAAGTCAAGAACCTGAACCTGATGGGAACAAAACTATGTCCTGTCCTGATGATGCAGCCACATTCGCTGCCTCTCTGGTGGAACAAGTAAATAGAGAGGACATTCCTCAAATGGTGTACATTCAGAGAGACATGTGAGTTCTTTTCCTCATTTTCAATATACAAGAATGCTATCTTATAGTGTGATTACATTTTCCATTTTATACTAATGGATGATAAAGAGACTCTTTAAAAATCCTGTACACAGTGTTTTTTTTCCCTCAAACTTTAGTTGTTTTTTTCGCAAATATTATAGTCCTCTAAAATTAACCATAATCACCATTATTTTGTCTTCAAGTTCAATCGCAAAGAGTATATATGACATAGAAAACAAGACATTGTAAAGATTTTACTATCCCATCTGAAATATTGAGACCTGTCAATCTATCAAAAGCACCCAGAACTTTTCGTAGTACAATTTTTGTAATCCTTTTTCCCAATTTGGGACAGTTTATATAGGTTTTTTTTTTTATTATTATTCTAAATCTGAAGCTCTATTCACATTGGTATAGTGTCAGTGCTTTTTGAATTTTTAGAATCTCAGGTTCAAACATCTTGTCATGATATGGTAGCAAGGCTAAAATGCAAATTCTAGCTTATGTTTCGTGTTACATAGATTGACCAGAGCTTTAACTTAATTGTTAGATGGGATAATTTCCTGAACCAGCCTTTTCCTTATGAATTCTTGTGGGTTTTTTTTTCAAACTTAGAATGATAGATATTTAATTTTTTTCTTGCTTCACTATTATTTATTTTTATTCTTTTTCATTTCAGGCTTGGACGATTTGAAAAAACAAATGAAATGCTGATCAACTTTAACATGCTCTCTGCTGCTCGGTATGAAGCTACACTAAAGGAATTTCAAAAACATACACAACTCTTGTTTGATATGAAAAAAGATTTGAACGGCATCTTTCGCAGAATAAGGTAAGCTTGGAAACTATAAAGCCATTTAGTTTCGAATTACTCTTTTACTCTCTTCAAGTAAGTTTTTATTTAATGCAGTTTTTTAGTAGAAATTATTTCACTTCCAAGTTAAATGTTAAAGTGAAGATTGACACAAAGTTGAATAACTTTTTAGGAGATAATGAGAGGAATGGTTTCCTATTATTATGATAAATGATGAACGGCAAAGCCAGTTCAAATAGAATTTTGCTTTTAGATGGCTTAACAGTAACTTAAATGCTTCTAGTCTAGATTTTGTTGGATTTACATATATGGTTTACATCTCATCTTGGTGTATCAAGTATGAAAATCACTTAAAAATGCAAGGCCACAGTTATCAAGAAATGTTTTTCAATAGTGTAACATGTCTTATTTTGTGACGAAATTTCCTGTCTAGATTTTTTTTAATTCTTGATCTCTCCCATTTAAAAGTTGTTGACAATTAGAATTCTATATACTGTAATATTGTATGATTTACATCCCACAAAATTTTATAAGTGTCCTTTGAACTTGCAAAATGATGTTGCCTCATTTTTAATTTTATCAAACTGCTACTATTATCTTATTTGGACATATCAATACTTGACTTATTTATGCTTAAAATGGGGCATGATCTACTTAAATAACTTTGTCACTGTATCTGGTTAGACTTGACAGCAAAAGAAAAAAAAAGGTGGAGGGATGGGAAGGATATATTGTCTTTTTTCTAACTGGATCAAAGGATCCTTGTACTCAGTAGTATAAGTACTCTTTTCTTAAAAATGTTCAGACCTTGTAAACTTTATCCCCAGGGTTGTCAAAAGCAGATTAGAGAAATCATATCCAGATGCATTTGCAGGTAAGCATGTAGATGTTCTAGACTTATGAATTTTCTGTTCTTTATTCCATTTTCATTTGATCAGTTTAGCAATTCCATGTAAAGTTAGAAATACATGTAATATAAATACTAGAAAGCAGTCATGTCTTGTTTTGCATGTTCAGAAATAGAAGAAAAAAAACTACATTATTTTTTCTATTCTCCCTTTATACACTAAAATTCATTACTCAACATTATTTCTGGTAGTTTCTTGAGTGTTGATTAGCTTTCTTTTAAGAGTGGAACGACTGTATATATATATTGACATATTCTATGATAAAAGAACTGTGTAGGCAATGGAAGGATTGTGCTTATGATATATAATGGCCAGTCATTTTTAAAATACAATTTTATTAATTCTTCATTGCACTAGGGATTTTAACAAATAGGGAAGACTTTAACCTTCTTTAACTTATTTTCAGGTTTTTGTTGTGTGCTGTTCTTTCAGTAAAAAATAAAAATAAAATTGGTGATGTAACATCCTAATCTGAATTATACAGAAAGCAAATGGTTTTTCATATTGTTTATGTAAAAGAAAGCAAATGGTTTCTCAAATTGTTTATCTGCCTTACCTTTATTTTTTTTTCAGCTTGCAGCCATACATACACTGTCGCTTCAGATGATGAGGAAGATGAAGATAATGGTTATGGGGATGGGGCATATCACACATTAAGAAATGGAGTGAATAATGACACCTCAGGTATACTAAAAAGTGGAGCCACAGCAGCAGACAACAACCAAGTTGATGGGCATAGGCTTTTCCTTCATGGTTCACAAGGTGCCAGAGCCCAGCAAGAACCTTCTGTGTCTAAATTTGCTGGTCCTGTTGTGAATGTTGCATCCTCAGAAAATGATCCTGATACCTCACAAGCATCCAAAGAAAAATCAAATAATATATCCCTACCACCAAAGTCCTAGCATTAGTTCTTATAATGTCAGACATTGAAAAAAAAATTATGGTTATTTTTTTTTTCATTTCTCTTTTATTACTTCTTTTACAGACAAATCTTCGGTTATATGAACTTTATTTTTAAATCTAGTTTGATGGCCTTGAATACTCTACCATTAAGATCCTCTGAAGTGTTTAAATATCTCTCTAATAATGCTTGGTTGGAAGAAGATTCATGGACCTTTTATTTTGTTTGTAGTTTTTTCATAAGTGTTTCTGTGAGACATGTATTGAACTCCAATTTACTTCACTTCACGGAGTTGATGGTTCACTGTCTTCTACAAGTCATATTGTACAAGTTGTCTTTAGGTAGAGTGTGTATTTAATAGGAATCAGTGAATTTTCATTTTAAAAAATATATATATATTATAGTTATAGAAGTAATTGTTGCTTATGTATCAAAAATGTTTGTGAAAAGGGGGCAAAGGATACAAGAAAAATATAATGTGGAACACATAACTAAAATTATCATCTTATAATGCTGTCCGCTCGATTCCTAAGTGCTCCATTTCATCCTCCCTTTAACTTGCCTATTTCACAGTTTTACTGCAGACCACATTAACTGACTAGCTTTTGGAATATCAACTCTGCTCCATGAGTATTCATGGTATTTGTCAAATTTTGGTGGAGATCTGAGAGAAACTGTAAATTGAGTGTGGGATAAGAGGATATTAAACAAAATTTATTTCAGAACTAATTTTTTTTTTTTAATTGAATTAAATAAGAATGAAGTTTAAATTTCTTATAAGATATTGGTCAGATGTAGATATAATTTTATTAACAATTAATAATGGTAGTGCCTTTTCTATTAAAAGCTGAAAGCTCTTGATAAGAATTAAGAAAAGATGAATTCCTATATATAGATATTTATCTTCTTCTCAACCTACTTTGTTTATTATGATTTATGTGGAAGTCTTGCAAACAGTATCTTAATTGATTTATAGCTTTTGCAAAATGAGTTCAACATACAGTGGAAACCTCAAAAACTGAAGTCTGATTATTTGAATTTCTCATAAACCGAATTTTACAAGATGATAGTGTTTTTTTTCTCTTTGGCTTTGTTAGAATCAGACTCGTATTTTGAAGTATTTCTGATTTGATTCTTGTAATTCGAAGTCGATACCACCTCACAAGGCATCACAAAAGTGCTACATGCATCTCTCAAGCAACATGCAATGCCAATCACTGCCCAAGAAAGGCTGATCAGAGCGCTAACAAATCAAGAAGGAAGCAGATGCATTAACAATTAAGTGCTAGTAGCAAATCTGTACTGATAGTGATAGCAACATGGGAGGGGGGAAGGGCAGGGTTGCTCGTTGCAGGCTCAGTACGCACTCACTCAATGAGTCTTAGACTCTGTTATACCCATTTTTGTAATTCGAATACTCTTAATTCGAAGATTTAATCCATTCCCATACAATTCGCATTGTGAGGTTTCCACTGTATATGTAGCCTTGTTTTCTCATAAGGAACTAAATGATCCAAATTTATATGGGATGTAAATTTAGATCTTCTTAACTGATTAAGGCATCAAGTAAGACTAAATACATAGCGGCCGTTCCTAAATAATCCAGTTGAGTTGATGTGATTTGATTTTACAAGTAGTTCACAGCAGAACAGTTCAGTAAAACTCCCTTTAGAATGGGAAGCAAACAAGTCATGTCTGCCATTAAGTCTGTCTTAGCGGGGATACTGAAAATTCTGGCGTCTTAAACCATTGAAATGCGAGGTACATAATCTTTTCTGGTATTTTCAATATTTAATAGAGTTTTAGACTGATTAAATCAAAAAAGTTATTCAACAATTCTTGCAGATTTTATTCATTAAAAAAGCACAGTACTATTTTTTCATGAAGGATTTGAATGTTTATCTTTGAAAATTAAAAAGTACATTCCAGTTATGTTTGTCAAGTGGGTGGGATTTGTAGGAACATGCTTCTATCTTCTTTGAAAGATAGAATAGGCTTTTTAATTCTATTTTCAATTGTGGGTGTAAAACACAATTTTTTTTTATTTCTATAAAGAAGTTAAAAATTAAGAAAGAAAACTGGTGCTTTGTGCATGTGTACAAAATATTTTTTCAACGTCTCACTTGCCAATTTTAGTTTCGTTGCGTATAATAATGTATTGACTTAATAAGTAAAATTGGGATTAAAAATCTTTAAAGATGATTCATTACCCTCAGCTTTTTGCATTGTGCAATATATTTATACTCAAAATGATAGTCTTTCAGACCTTGTTGAAGACTGTATTTTAAAATGTTTTCAGTAACTCTGACATCTTTTAAGTTTTTTTATTGTGTGTGTGTGTTTTGAGTTGTTGCTTTTTTTGTTTTAAAAAGTTTTTATTTTTTTTAATGGGCCATACAGGATGACCTTTTATCTGCCAAGAGAAATATTTTTCTATTTCTTTAATGCAATTAATTGTGTGAGAGAGAAGGGGTCTTTAGTATAGGTCGCAATTGCAGATCTATGCAATTTCTGTGGATCAATTGTCTATTTCTAGAGTGGGTCTGGTCTCAAATGTATTATAATTTATACGGTGTTTGTCATTATTGTATTGAATTTTGTGGTTTTTCTCAAGAAAAAATATATAAGTAGAAAAAAAAAAGAGCTGTCAAACTTAGACTTACTGTGTCATGTATGCTCTTGAAAACTTGTGATTTCTAATTTAATTGTCAAATTGACATGTACAAAATAAATCATTTTCAGTCTGTAATTACTATGCTATATGTATAAGATTTGTTAAAGTTAAATCTTTGTCAGTATAAAGCTAAGCTGATAGTTTCCAAACAGAGTTTTGATTTTCTGGGACAGTTTCTAGCTTCCAAAAAAGAATGTAGAGCTAATGTTTTAATCTTAGCCTTTTTTTTTTTTTAAATTCACCATACTTAAATCAATTCAACGCACCACTTATGTCAGACCTCATCACATAGAAATTAAGTTCTAGGACTTATCCAAGCTTTCAAGCTTTTCAAGAATGTGTTTCTAATATTACGGCAAAAGTTCTTAATAGTGAATGATCACATAATTTATTTTCCCCTAGAGCTTGAAATGAGGTTATTAACAGCGATATCTTTTTCAAGGTGTACAAAAAAAGTTTGTTTTTTTTAAAGCACACAGAATTTGAATTATTGGTTTTGAACTTCTTAATATTTTGCATGAAACACAATTTTATTGATTTTTTATTTATGATTAGAACGTCTTTACACGTTAATTAGAATTGGGTATATGTGTGAAAAGGAAACCTGAGTCACATAATGCATGTGGTATTTTTTTTTTCTTTAGGTGTGCATGGTTTTAAGTAAAGGTTTTAAAATTGCAGATCATCATCATCATCTTCTTCTTCTTCTTCTTCTTCTTCTTCTTCTTCTTCTTCTTCTTCTTCTTCTTCTTCTTCTTCTTCTTCTTCTTCTTCTTCTTCTTCTTCTTCTTCTTCTTCTGCTTCTTCTTCTTCTTCTTCTTCTTCTTCTTCTTCTTCTTCTTCTTCTTCTTCTTCTTCTTCTTCTTCTTCTTCTGCTTCTTCTTCTTCTTCTTCTTCTTCTTCTTCTTCTTCTTCTTCTTCTTCTTCTTCTTCTTCTTCTTCTTCTTTTCCCCCTTATTCTTTTCTTCTCCATCTTGTTTTTCATATTATTATTATTATTATTATTATTATTATTATTATTATTATTATTATTATTATTATTATCACTAGTTAGTAAAATAATAAATTTTAATTATCATTGCTGCCACTGATGGTTGCATTACTATCATTATTGTTCCTCTGTACAACCTTCTTTGCCTTGTATTTTCCCATAACAAATTTTACCAATAGAGAATCTTCTGTATTATTTTTTTTTTTTATAATATTTTTTAAAAACCCATTTCTATGATTCAATATCCATTAGAAGTGAAGTTGTTTTTGTTCCATAGCATAATGTAGCATTATTAGTATTATTGTTATTGAAAAGTAGGATGAGATACATCTGCAGATATAATTTCTTTGATGACAAAGTTGCTTTCATCTTTTGCTTTTGCTCACCACATAAATGTGAGCTCAAACATCTTTACTTGTGCTCACATATCATTTAATCATGATTTTTAAAGATTCTTTTTTTTTTTTTTTTTTAGTTTTTACCACTGCTTTTGGTTTTTATTAAATTTTCCATGGAGAGATTTGTTCATTCCATGATACAATAGATTCTAATCATGTATGTAATAAACAACGAGATGTTAAATATACACATATTTCAATAAATGTGAATTCTCCTTCAATTGACAAAATTATATCCCTTTGTTTTTTAATATCTAGGGAATCTGAATCAAAGAAAGATGGAAATAGACCTCAAAGTGATTAAGTTAAGAAAACAGCAATTTTTGTACCTGTCAGATTCATTTATTCATTCCATGATAATTTGTTACAGAAAGGATCATGTAAGATTCTCTAGTTTAAACACTGCGCAGTGTAGCAATTAAAAATTGTTAACTCGCATCTTTTTTTAAATTCTTATTTATCTTCACAGCAGTCTAGAAAGTATATTTGTAACAAAATATTGGCAAAAAAATCAAAACTGACAATTGTCTTTCTTTTGTGAAGGGGGTCGCCTTTCTTCTTTTTTCTTGTTTATCTACTTTAATAATTAATAAAAATGATTGTATATTAAAACATAATATATTTCCAACTAGTTGGAAATCATTGCTCTTCCTAGTTTACAAATAAAATATTAGAGAAACGAATTGCATTAATTTGTATTTTCCTTTAGAAATAATTAAAATTTTGATAAGACATGGCTTTTTGACTTAAATGAATGACCTTTCCACATCTTAGATGTGTGACTATGGTTTCTCAGCTGATTCTCATATTTTACTGGAAAGCCTAACCAACAATTCGACTTGCTCGTGAGAATTTGGTAAAGGGAACAAAGATATAAAAGTCTTATATGCTTTTCAAGAATAATTTTCAGCTCCAACTTGTTCCAGATCTGTTATTGAGGAGAATATAAAAGGAATGTCATCTTATTCTTATATCATTTCCTGTCTACCCTTTATGTGTACTCTTTTACGAGAGATTAAAAAGAGACAATAAAGTATTGTTTTTACCTTTTAGCCAAGTCAGTTTGGATTCTTTCATGTTAAATAAGTAAAAAATAGTAAGTTAATGTGCTGTGTTCATGTAACTTCGACATAAAAAAAAATCTTAAAAGAGGAAAACCAACCATATAATTACTGTAGTTGCCATAACTACTGAAGGTTATGTAAACTCACAATACACACCTTTATAGTTTGGAAAACTTTTAATTGAAGGATGAAGGCTGTGCACTACAGTTTAAATCTCTATTCACAACCTCAATTTCAGACCAAAGATGAATTATATACTGAACTGTGTAATATCAGAACTCAGTGACCGAAACGATTTACCCCAAAAATATCAGTCTAATTTATCTCATCAGTTGGAAAGTAAGACACCCTCAGTGGTCTCTTAAGCCAATTTACATACAACTACATGTAGTAAGTATCGGTTGAATGTGTATAATGCAGCGATGCAGAATAAAAGGCAAAGCATTAATATGGATAACCCTTCATTTTCTAGTATTCGCAGTTGTGCACCTTTGACCGAAAAAACTTTCGCTCTACTGTAAGATGTGCGTATCTCCCCTGCGATTCTGAGGCAGTATCGAAAATATCTCATGAATGCCGTTAGTTGTGTCAATTACTCATGTAGTTTGCTATCGTAGGTTTATAGATGCTGTTATCAGTGAACAAGCTTTGGTCGTGGCATCTCCAGCTGAGGCCTACTGGTCAAGACGTGAACTGACAAAGAGTGTGGGCTGAAAAAAGACTGACCTTCAAGATTATTGACATTAAAACGGAAGGGGTGAAAATGGTTTTTAAAAGAGTACAGAAAAATGATACAAATTTTATACATTTTGGTTTGTTTCTACATGTACATAATTTTTTTCTATATTAAATATCCTTTGTCTTTGGTAACTAGCTTAGCTTCTTCCTATTTACATTGGTGCTGTCTTTAAAATTTGAGCTCATTCGTAAAAAAAGATTTGCCTTCAAATGTTTATATGTGCCTTTCGAGTGTTAATTTTGTGATCTACATTAAAAAGGGCCGTACGTAGCAAACGTATTGCAAACTAAGCTTTTATTCTTACGTTGCCTTTAGACCGATTTTTTTTTAAGTTCTTTTTCTTTTTCTTTTTTTGACTACCAGGCATGCCACAATAAGCTAGATTCGATAGAACTGAGAAAAGGCTCATCTGGCATGATTCATTTCTTTCGGGCCAGGAAAAGTAGGCTATTATTGCACGTGTAGAAAAAGGCAATTACATGTAAAGTATGTCATTGTGAAGAAAATAACTGAATTACAAAGTACTTGATGTTTAATTGTTGCCCATGCACATACTCTAATACACGTAAATTTTTCCTTTTTCTTCGGTCATGGCTGCCAGATAATTAAAGATCAATTGGGAAAATAATTTATTCTGTTCTCTCATAATCTAGTATCTTTTTGAACACATTTTTAGGCTATGTAGATATTCTTACCTACATTATAATAAGCGTTAAAAAGGATCTATAAACATGTCTAGATTTTGCAAAATTAGCTCTACCCTTTAATATGTCCCCAAAAATTAAAGTACGATATTCATATTCCCGATGCACTTTGTCGCTCAGAGAATTTTAGAACTTGAGTATCACTTCTTTATCTTGGTTGGTGAAATAGTTGTTTTCTTTTAACCTTTTAAAATTGTTCATTTTTCCCAAACCATTTTATAAATAAACGGGAAAGTTGTCTTTTAAACCATAACGAGGACGCGAGTTTGCAATTTGCAATTATGATAAATGTGAGATGAACTTTCATCAGCGAAAGATCTTTACCGCTTAAGATTGTTCAATAAATTTCAAGGCGTAATACGAATCAAGGAACCATTAACATTGAAAGTTCAGACGCTAGTTAAATGGATGCAGTGGGGGAAAAATATGATTCGGATGATGGAGAGTCGCAGATTCAAGTGTAAGCGTAAGCTTTGGGCTTTTTAATATCGCATGTTGTTCACTTGAATTATGTCCTAACCATGGAGCAAATTCGTGGATTGAGAACCAAAACACTCTATTTTTAAGAAAATAGAAAGTTTGGTTTCTCCTGAAGTTTCAAGATAAGGTCTAAAAAAAAACTATTACTTGATTATTCGGGGTGCTAAAACGATCTTCCCTTTCCGCTGTTCGATTTTTAAATCACGGACAATAAACTACTTTTTTTCCTTACGAATTTCATAAAATTACAAACAACCAAGATTTTTCTAAGAACTCCGTGGAATACTCAGTGCAGTTGTCCGTTCTTGTCTGCTCGTGGGAAAGAAACTAATTATTTTTATCAACCTAACAACCCGTTCATTCACTCACATTATAAGCCACCCTACAGCCGCCAAAATGTCGCCACCACTAGTAATTGCCTAAGAAAGGTGTCCAGAAGCAGCTCAGTGACCTTTCATCTCGCAAACACATGCAATAGTGCATTCACTCGTAACAGAAATTATTACATGCATTCCCTTCCACAATAATTGTTTGCGTTTTTATTATAATATGCGAGTCTCACAAGGTCTACCAGTTATACCGCTTTTGTTGGCCGTTAAAAAAAATTGAGGCACCAGTGTGCAACCATGCAGCCAAGTTTAGAATGTCAGGGCCTTGTTGTGACACAGGGTGTGAACCTTTTGCGCTACCAGCTTGCTGGCTAGTGCTATAGATACATTCTCGTCGTCAGTATGGCTGCTTTTCGCCTGCAGGATGTTTCGTGTTCATACAAAATGAATGAAACGCCTTGGGTGGTTTCTTTGACCTGTAAAAAAGACATGATGTTGATGATATTATGATGATAATAATGTTGATGATCGGAAAATGTTACATGGTTTCGTGTCCGACTAATGAGCAAACTCGCTTGCGTAATTAAGTTGTAAATAATGAAAGAGAGAGAAACAGAGAGGAGATGGGAGGGAGGGAGAGAGAGAGAGAGAGAGAGAGAGAGAGAGAGAGAGAGAGAGAGAGAGAGAGAGAGAGAGTGTTTGTGTGTGTGTGTGTGAGGGGTCTGGGTGAGCCTTGTTCAGTTTATTGGTAGCATATTAGTTCGATGCGATATTCCATTGGCTTATTTTTCTTTATGTGGGATTTTTTCTTTCTTTTGGTCGTTAACCTTTCCAATTCCTTATGTAGTCTTCTCTTGTTTCTCACTCAGTGTGTGTGTTTTTTTTGTTTTTTTTTTATTTTCTGCTTTATCATTCTCTTTATATTAATGTCAACGAACTTTTCCTCTTTCCTACACCAACGTTTTGAATACAAAAAAATAGTGTAGCTAAAAATGTTGCCTTTCCGGTCCACCGATTGAGTTGCACTTTGTGTTATATTAGTTTGATATTTAGAATCTTGCCTGGAACAGTTCATAAAGAAATTCAAAGACTTTACGATTTTTAGAACAGGTATTACAAAATCTTCAAATTCTAAATCAGTTGCCTGGTAAACAGGACAAGAGAATGATAATCGTGATTTTTCTTGAAAGAAAAGAATCGACTTTCAAACGCTTATTAGAAAGCTGTGAATTTTCGCATTAAGTGCACGAAAGTGCACTGCTTTGTGGTAATTCTTAGCCGCGCAGTTGTAAAAAGCTTCATGATAATGAATGTTTTTAAAAAAAATCTGTAAATAGATTTGGATTATAAAAGTTATTTGTAATCCACGTATCACATGCACACAAAATTGAAAATATCACATGATTAGACTATCCAATGAAACACACAAGCAAATAACAATTGGTAATCAATGAAATAATAAAATGCCAACTGACATAATAATTATTGTATACTAATCTGGACTTAGAGATCAAAATCAATCCAATAAAATTCATTAGACCTAGAAGAGAAATTGCTTGGCTTATGTACAGTACATAACCGTTAAATCATATTTTTAGGAATTACTAAAAGACTTTAAAAAAAACACTGTTAACCAAACAAAAAAAAATACACCCTAAAAAGTGTAAAGCAATTACAAATAACAAGGGGTGTTGGCATAAAAGTGTATACCAATCTAGGCTTTTACATTAAATTAAGTCAGTTATATTTATAAGCAACACTGTACCAGAAGCTTAAAAAAATTAAAACATGGTTTGTGCGCAGTGCTCTGTTGTAAATAATAAAAGGACTAAGTCCTTTGGGAAAAAAATAAACAGGTGGTTACAAGCGCGGCAAAAAACGATGAGCTAATATTTTATTTGGTAAACCTGACTAGATTTCTAGACCAAATCTTGATATCAAAGGTATTTAAGGTTTAAAAAAACAAAATTAGTTGAGGATCATATTTCAGTTT
Source organism: Elysia crispata (assembly GCA_033675545.1). Classification (NCBI taxonomy): domain Eukaryota; kingdom Metazoa; phylum Mollusca; class Gastropoda; family Plakobranchidae; genus Elysia; species Elysia crispata. Next base: position 544,178 of record JAWDGP010005065.1, on the reverse strand, counting down.
ATCGACGATGTCTGGATTTAAGGGAGTGAATAAAGCTTTGATCACAGTCTCTCGTTTCTAGAATAATCGGTATGGAATAAGACAAGTAACAAAATTAGTATCGAATGCCGGTACCTAATTTTTCTGTAAATGTGAGACGTAATACATATGTTACGATAAAAACCATTATAAATCATTTGAAAAATCACTATCAGTCAACTGGATAACGTACTTTCAAATTGATCTGTACTGGGAAATCTAGGAAAGCTAATGATCAACATATTAATTTTGCAAATGTTTCGTATTTAAGTCAGATTTTGCCAGATTTTTCCAAAGGACTAAACCTTAACTTTCAGTAATAGATTTCGAGACCAAATCTTGATATCAAAAGTATTTAAGGTTCAAAAAACAAAATTAGTTGAGGATAATGTTTCAGTTTATCGACGATGTCTGAATTTTACGGAGTGAAAAAGCTTTGATCACAATGGAAGGCTCTCGATTCTAGAATAATCGGTATGGAGCAAGACAAGTAACAAAAATAGTATCTACTACTACTACTACTACTACTACTACTACTACTACTACTACTACTACTACTACTACTACTACTACTACTACTACTACTACTACTACTACTACTACTACTACTACTACTACTACTACTGCTACTACTGCTGCTACTACTACTGCTACTACTACTACTACTACTACTACTACTACTACTACTACTACTACTACTACTACTACTACTACTACTGCTGCTGCTGCTGCTACTACTACTACTACTACTACTACTACTACTGCTGCTGCTGCTGCTGCTGCTGCTGCTACTACTACTACTACTACTGCTGCTGCTGCTGCTGCTGCTACTACTACTACTACTACTGCTGCTGCTGCTGCTGCTGCTGCCGCTGTATTGTCATTAATTAGTCGAGAGAAAAAAGAGACCTGAAAGGAACAAAATTACAGAAAATTTAATTATTAAGGTGGTTGTATTTCTAGACATATGAATATTGACCACGATCTAAGTTAGCCACTGAACTCAAGCTATCAGTCCAGATCCATGTTTAAACAATCTACGTTTAATTTCAAGGCATTTTCATTATTTGCTCGGAGCAGATCTAATTTTATTTTTAAAATGTGTAGTATTTTTTATTGTTTTTTTCCATAATTTTAAATTAATTTTTTTTTTTAAACAAAATATTTTTTCCTGGTCATCGTTATGAGGACAAACATTGTCCTTTTGTTTTTTGGGTTCTTAATTACGCCTCAATTCCTTTAATTCGTGTTAAATTTTAAGAGTAAATTAATAATTTGAAGACGGGGAGTAAACTTAGTAAGCGTATGCTCTATGATTCGGAAAAGTCCAGTTCATCTAGATCAATCCCTTCGCCTGAGTATGTATCATGAATTTGAAATAAATTCAGAATAAGAATTTAGATTGTATGTTTAAAGCGAATTTAGCTTTGGGGGGAAAAGTCTGATTTTAGCAAGATGCTCGCCAAATGTTGTTCATTTTGTCAAAAATGACTTCATCAATTGCCAAGAACTTCGCCCTAGACGGTTTACTGCTGCAAAACTAGTTGCATGGGATGTAATATCCATTAGAAATGGATCTTATCTACATCTATACCTTTTTGGCTCCAAATCTAAATATACTGTAGAAAGACGGCTTCATATCCTGGAGCAGAAGTTAGTAGCAGTCTTTGACCTTTTGTGGTCACCACGAGTGAACAGCCTGGGAAAATAAAATGTTTTCTCGTATTTAATGCGACAAACTTCTGGTGAAAGAGTTGCTCGCTTCCTCAATTCGGCATGATTTGGGTCTACACAAGCGGAGATCACATCATACTTATTAAACAGGAGGATCATAACAATATGAGGCCTTAAGCCTAACCTCTTAAAGAAACTTGACCAAACTTCAGAAGTGCTACAGACATACGAGGACCTGAATGCAATGAAATTTTCATGATTGCTGCGAACAATAAAAAATCCTTCAGCTTTCTCTAAGTTTCGTAGAAAGTTTACGACGTAGACCATGCTTGAAAAATTATCTTATGATCGTAAGAAAGCCATTTCCCGTTAAATAATACAGCCCTTTACTACTACAGAAATATGGAAACATGGTTCAATAGATGAAAAAATATCTGCCATGGATAAATGTAAGTTTCCATTGTTGTAAACGTTAATCTCAAAACTGATTTAATGCACAGATGTTTTATCATAAACTCGTTGCTGTTCTTTTTGCTCATGGCGATCTGTTCATCATATCGCCAATCAACAACATTGATCTAATAAATATTTCTGTCCCGCCTGTCTTAATCAGCGCCGGAGACCTCTCGCTATCGGACGTCGCCAGGTGACAAATGAGGTCAGGCTGAGATTGATGAGGAGTTAAAACCGGATGGAGGTTCTCTGCCTCTCTCTATGGTCTTGAGACCCAGAGCAGGAGTGTCTAAAATGGATGCCAGAAAGGTGCTGTATATGAAACTTTAATAAACCGTGCTATGCGGACTTCAATCAGCGACATCTAGTTACTGGCGGGAAACCGAGCTCAGGGGAACTAAATGATGCTTGATCTAGTTTTATAGGACACGCTCTTTTGCCCTTGGGAGCAATGTTTTCGGTTTTTCTTTTTCTTTTTCGTTCTGCTCCTCTTTTTTTTTTCTTGTGGGAGGTTGAGTTTGATGATCTGCAGACCGAAGTCAGATTGTAGACTGGCTGATCTATGAAGTCCTTGACACGATCAAAAGAGAGCCCAAATCAGATAAATACCAGTTTAGACTTCACTATTTTTGTCTTTATGTAAACTTAATTCTTTCCATTCAGTAAACGGTGATTTCAAACGTGAAAGATCTAAAGTAAGTCGGAAGAGCATTAAAGGTGACCGTAATGATCAAAAGCAACAGAATAACATTACTAAAGAACAGAAACGACATTCATTTAATGTTCTAAACGTCATCAGATCATTGTTTTAGGTATTCTTTTTGTCCTGAAAACAGTGGTTATATATCACCTCACACACACATACACACCAATCTTTTCCTACTTCCCATCTAAATATTGAAACCTTTTTTGCAAGATGAGTAAATATTCATTTTAAGCTTTAAAAATCGCTTTATTAATGTTAGTTGGAACATGATCAAAAGGCGCTCACCAGTGTGATCTAAGACGTTTGATCCGGCTATAATCTCAAGAACTCACAGTCCTGTTACTCTTGCTCATCTCTACAGCAGTCCGAGACACCGATCTATGTAAACTGTGATCGCGTAAGTGTCTTTAAGAGAGTCATAACGAGTCATCTAATCCGCTCAGTCACACTCACCAAGAGAAGTAACGAAGTCTTTGAAGATGATGCTCTGCTGAAGGGTCTAAGCCGGTAGTTCTGTCAAGGCAACACGCCGTACTGACTGTCTTTAAGTTTGGTTAGGTTTCTTCACGCCTCGCAGCAATGTCAACAAAACCGTTGCTTTGTTTACTCTTCTACAATCGTTGTTAATAAATATAATACTCTTTGCAAAAACTTTAACAAGCTGCTATTCAAAACGACCAGGATTCCTGAGTAATGTCAATGGCCAAGAGAGTAAAATGTAAAAGCGGGGTGGGCAGCTCATTAGCGGGCTATTATCTCGAAAGACTTCAAGTTTGTATCCACACTCGGCTAGCGACCCTGAGGCAAAGATCAGTGGAATACTGTTAGAGCCCTGGCTGCTTTCCTCTTCAGCCCGGTCTTTTATCCTCTGTTTGTAGGTTTCTCATCTTGAACATGGCTGAAGGCAACACGCAGTTCTTTAAAGATATTAATCAGTGTATTTTTCACCATCCAGTGTTGAGTTTGAAGTAAAAAAAAATGTTACGACATAAAAGAAAATAATGATCAGTTTATGTTACATCATCTTCCTATCCTGCTGATGCTAATGATCGCATTTTATAGAAATAAAATTTTGATTGGCCCAAGGGTTGAAATTTTTGCTTAATACTGCGCTGTTTTAAGATGTTAGAGATGAATGTCGAATGAATTTGATAGAAATTTAACTACTCAAGAGTTTTATTTTATTTAATCATTTCAAATGTGGTCAATCTGCTCTCTTTAGTAGAAGATTTTATTTGCAGACCAATTTTATTCATTTGACTGCGCGATCTTCTTATTTCATTATCTATTTAAAACGTGAATAATCTGTTGGATTTTTTTTTTTTTTTTTTTTTTTGGATTAGTATAAAGCTTTAATTTCAGACAGTTTATTAGTTGTTTGTCTCTGCATTCTGAATTTTTGTTTGTTTATCAATTTACTTAGTTCATTCATTCATTTACTTATTTATCTATTTCAAATTGCATTTATCTGTTGCCTGTGATGCAAGACTTAGACCAATAATTATTGTTTGCACACAAATAGATTAATTTCAATCAATTGGACTTATTTTTAAATTTAGGGGGTCAAAAGCATAACTTTGTCGAAGTATTAACTTTTGTGCCGAGAGGGGAATTGGGGTTTCTGCTGCACAAGAAAGCGTATTGCGTAATGGATTTGAACAACTATTGGCTTTTCACTTTGTAGTAGATGTTTAATCCTCTCCTATACCACCGCTAACAAATCAAGCTCTGTTTATATGGTTTTTTGTTGGTTTATTATTATTATTATTATTATTATTATTATTATTATTATTATTATTATTATTATTATTATTATTTTTTTTTTTTTTTTTTTTTTTTTTTTTTATGAAAAGTAAGGGTCAGGCAGGCCCGAAAACTTTCACTTCGCCAATTTAAAAAAATGAGAAAGAGGCGGGTTTTTTTATTTCTATTTTAATTTTTTTCTTTTAATTAGACTAGAAACTAGCATAAAACTAATGGACCCTCAAAAAACATTTTATGGTAGATCTAAAAAGATGCAAATGTGCCCACTTTTAAGCATTATTAGCGTCAAAGCTTTTGTTATCTTAGATCATAGTGCAGACGCTATTAAAAAACTTTCTATCTCTTTAGACGTTCGATAGTATGTAGACAAAAATGTCTGGGAAGCTATGGATTTCTGCAAAGCTATGCTCTATCAAGGAGATTTGGCTTGTACATACATAGCTTTTTAATAAGTTCTAAGAAAGGTCTTTAAATATTTTGGAAAACTCAGGATAACGTGTTTTTCAGCAGCATTTACCCCTTGACTGGTAAAATTTCTTTTGCCGAAAAACTCCAACATATAGATTTGATGTATCTTCTAAAAAGTTTGGATGCATGTCTAATGAAATGATGAATCGATAAAAAAGACAATAAAAAAATTAGAATAATGCAGAAAATATGGTCAAAAACGGAGAACTCAAATTCGCAAAACATAGACATAGATTTAATGTTCTACAAAATATAAAGTTTGCTCCGTTACCGACAATATAAAGCACAATTTGAGTTTAGTAAAATGATAATTATTTAGCAAAAGATATAGGCCGGTAATATTAAACGTAAAATAATTTTTTTGCCTCTTGCAAGCTTATTTTTTTTTCACAAGGTATACAAAGTAAAGCTCCTGTGCATCTAAAAATACTATTTGATGGTGAAATAGATGCTGAACCACTAATGTCGTATCCGTGTTTATCAAAATATTCACTTCCTCTGATTTTTGTCCGCAACGATTACCATAAATTATGTTTTGAATGGCGACCAAAACATTTCAACAGCTGTTGCCACAAGTCGATTAAATCTAATCCTAGTATATGCCCACAATTCTGAAATACAAGTATCTATCAACTAAAGGAAACGCGAAACGAAAGCAAAAAGCGAAGCATCAAAATTTGTTTAGGAGAGCATTACTTAAAACAAGACAAAAGCAGGAAAAAACAGTTCGCTAGCAAAAAAAAACCCAAACAAACCCAAAAATAATTAAAAAAGAAAAAAAGGACCATGTTAATCTTAGACAAACTTGTTCACCATTTTGCTCCAAGATGCACGGCCGAAGACCAAGAGGTCATACCAAAAGAGTAGGGAGGACGTGAGTTATGGCACGGCAAGAAGAACCCGAGTATCTTTCTGAGGGAGTCGTCGCGTGGACAAAATGTCCATCTTTATCCCTTGGCTATGAACTATGTCCCTGGTCGCTGACCGATACTACCCTTTTGAAAAAAAAAATTGTGAGCAAAACAACATAGCTTTAGAATCCTCTTAGCCTTCTGATCAATCTAAGTCGTGCTTATAATGAAAGAGTGAGTGAGAAACAGAGAGAGAGAGAGAGAGAGAGAGAGAGAGAGAGAGAGAGAGAGAGATAGGGAGGAAAGTGGAGAGTTAGAAAGAAAGAGAGGCAGGCACATGATAGATGTGAATAAGATTACTCACGGAGAGATGAACAAAATACCAAGAAACTGAAGAGAGAGGGAGAGAAAGAGAGAGAGAGAGAGAGAGAGAGAGAGAGAGAGAGAGAGAGAGAGAGAGAGAGAGAGAGAGGAGATGTGTGTGTGAGCGGGGGGGGGGGGGGGGGGGGGTGAAACAGCAAAAAAAGATAAATACATATAAAGAGCAGTGTTATCATTCTGACAATTGCATTCAAAGTAAAGTCAACCAACGAGACTGAAATATTGTCCTACTTTCAGTCGGTCCATATCGTTTCCCAATCAATATTTTTTGTATACTCATGTACGGACAAATCAACATTGAGAGATCCTTACAAGCAAGGGATCGAACCAGGCATCTTGGGTATTCCTGCATTCTTCACCTTGCTGGCATCAAGTTCTTTTACGGACACCTTCTCTCTCTCTCTCTCTCTCTCTCTCTCTCTCTCTCTCTCTCTCTCTCTCTCTCTCTCTCTCTCTCTCTCTCAGGTTCGTTCGAGCCACACAGAACCTGTTCTGGAATGAAGGCAGGGAGAAATTGATTTAGCCCGGGCCTCCAGGACGGGCGGGGTCCTCGGGTCGGTGCGCGATCCCTGGCCAAAGGGAGGCAACCTCTGGCCCCACGTCCTGTCTGTCTGGCCTGGCCCGAGGCCCTTGGGTGCCCCTCCCTGTCCTAGCTACCGGCATAATTTGATCAGTTTCCCTGTCCACTCTACTCCCCCCGATTACTCCAATTGATGGAGCTGCAGCGAGTCATAGCCGCCTCCCCACTCCTGAACTCCCAGCATGGTAGGTCTAATATATATATAATCTTCCTCTCTGACCCCCTATAAATTCTAACCAAAGTAATTTTATTCCAGTTATTCATCATGCAGAAATTGGGGCACCCAATCTGTGGCGGTACCTAGAACTAAACACTATTCCTAGGAGCAGCCCGGCCTAGACAAGAACCCTGACCACAAGACTCGGGGAATTAAGAGAGTTCTTCGTGATGGGAATAGATTAGTTATAGACCTATTATTGCTACATTCATATTCTCATCTTTCGCATCTTTTTTCGCTCTGGGGCACCTTAGGTCGGACTTAGTTACAGTCAGGCGTGTGGTGGAGGATCAATGAAACTTAATAATTTTCTCCCAACCACAGTCCTGACTATGAATGGGGCTATAACGACAGAACAAAGTGCGATCTGAGATTTCAAGATTCGGATGAACTTTGATTTGCGTTTTATTATGTTGAATTAATATTATCGAATTACTTGAAAACAAGCACATTGCTGTTATTGTTGCAGTGGTTAGTTCTTTTGTTTTCTCTGCCTTTTTTTTATGTTTGCATTTAAATTCTCAAAAACCTACTGCGTATCTGCAATAGTGTCTGTGCCCTTTGGGCGGAATGAAACCACATAAAAAAAATGGTATATTTTGCTACTGAAGAGGATACTGGAATTCTTTTTTTTTTTTTTTCATTGGGTTAAAAGTAAAAATCTATCAAATCGTCAGCACCAACTTGGTTCGTATTGGAAGCTTTATTATTCTCTTTATTTAACTGTGAGAAGCTATTAGAAGATCTAGTTTGGATCTACTGATCCTAAAATTTCAAGTTCATTTGGTTAAAATTATGGCCAAGTCACACGCGTCACAAAAGACCTTGTCTTAAAAAATTCTTTTACTCGAACTTTCGCAGTATCTACATTTAAATCAAGTAAACTTTTGTGTAATGCATGATACCCTGGTAGCTTTATGAATGATTTGATCCCCCTAATGAGACTCACTATTTTGTTTCTAAAGAGTTTAGTCTAAGTCTAGGGTTTAGATTGAAAATAATCCTGTTTAAGTTTTGCTTCATTGTGTCCAAATCTAGACTGTAAAAAAGGTGCTTTCTCATTTCTGTTCCGTGCTAAATCCTGTTTAAGAAAAATCTGTTACGAATAAGATAAGATAACACCCATGTAAAACTTTGGCTTGTGACAAGATCATCAAAGTCAAAGTGTAATGTGTGACGTATTGTTAATTTATAGTTTTCGTCCTTTACTACGAAAAAAAAAAAACGATTGTAAGGGAGATAAGATTGAAAATGATAGAGTTTGTCTTAAGATAGATAATGTTTCAAAATCGATTTTAAAGTTTCTTCTTTGAGGTCTATATTTTTTCCTTCGCTTTTATATAAAAACTATTAGGGCATTACTAATTCATGAGACAAGAAAAAAAACAGGGGGGGGGGGGGTGTAAAAAAACCACGATTTTAAACTATTTTAGATGCTCATAATAAATATTTACTGAAACTCATATGTAGATTATTCATACAACTTTTACACAATAATTACACAAGCTTAATTAGGTTAAAATACAAAATACACAGTCTATCTAAATTTCACATTTTCTCCTCATCTTTAAATTACTCTTTTGGAAAATACGATACGGTTCAACTGAATGAAAAGTTATTCAAAGAATCATCTTAAAAGAAGATATTCACAATTGTTATATAACATCTTGAATTGCATGAAAATAAGAGTCATCGTGGATAAAGCAAAACATTTTCTTTGCCCGGTGAAAAAAAAAAGTAAAAGCCAAATCTGCTTTGAGTTAAATACTGAGATATAATTATGATTAATAATGGTAATAACACTACAGAATTGCGTACGTTGCCCTTCAGAAAGAAAGACATATAGAAATTAAAAGTTAAAATCTGCCAGTTAAAAATATTCTTGTGTATAAATAGTTTTAAACATATACAAGGGTCCAAGACAGAGCAAAAGTGAATTCAACTTATCCGCAATCAAATCTAGGGAAAATCTTTGTTTACGTTAAATATTGTACGAAAGATAAACTGAGCTAGTAGATGCTCTTCAGATGTGAAGTTTATTAAATATCCTTATCAACACAATAAGAATATTGAGCCTTTTTACTATAATTTAAAAATCTTAATATTAATAATAAAAACCTGCTTACGTTATGTTTATCCACGAAGCTTCATTCTATCCTGTTTTCATCTCTCCCAATTCAATTTCGAAGTGATATTCCATAGTTATCACCTCCACCACCACCATCATCTTCATTTCATCCTTATAATGACGATGTTGTATGTACGGAGGGGGGGAGGGGAGAGAGAGAGAGAGAGAGAGAGAGAGAGAGAGAGAGAGAGAGAGAGAGAGAGAGAGAGAGAGGGGGGGGGGGAGAGGCTGCTGGGGAAGTTATAGTTTTTCGTTTTTTTTTTCTTGTCTATTGTTAATTTATAGTTTTCATCCTTTACTCCCAAAAAAGATTGCAAGAGAGATTAGTTTGAATATGATAGAGATTGTGATAAGGTAGACAATGTCTCAATATCTTTCTTTTGCAACATTTATTGCTTCCATTTGAATCCTTCAACGACAAAAATAAACTTTCTCTTTTTGTGCAGTGTGCACTTAGTATAAATAATGACAATAAATCCAACTTAATTGAAATAAATAGCATATTAGGTGCAAAAAAGAAACATGTTTTAACATGTAACATGTAAAATTCAAGAAATTCCTTTTAAATTGGGGCTCTGCCGTTTAGATATTCCTGCTGTCGAGTTTGTTTTGTAATGTAATAACAAAACAATTTCTTTGAATTTTGTGTAATAATTCTTTTCAGAAACAGCAAGAAGCCAGTAAATGAAGTCAATCATATAGAAGCATCCACAAAAAATGTTTAATATTGTTTCATGGTATAAAGGAAGCAAAGATCGATATTTACTCTGAAAAATTAAGTCATTTCTTTCTCATTTCACACTCAAAACATAGCAACATAATTAAAAATCTAAAGTAGCAAGTGCATTGTTCCAGAAAAAGAAGAACTAAAACTGAAATATCGATTGAAGAAAGGATTTAAAGAGCGTAAGAAACTTCTAACATCACTGAAGACATGACAAATGACATTTTATGTCAACAAGCCTTGGACAGAATGTCTTATGGGCAATTTCTTAAGCATGACTCGCTTTTCTAGCTCTCTAAGCTCTTTCTTCCTTGCAATCGGAGACATTCAAAGACAAAAGAGGAGCAGAAACGAAGAAATCCTTTGAGTAAATGCTCCAGCTCTTTCTGCCATTTCTCAACCTTAACATTTGCCACAAACACTTCCTTAACCCGTGGGGACAAAAGCTTAACTCATTGTCGACTGGGTCGATTTGGGTTTCCGGTGTGGAACTCGACCGCCTCGTTTCCAATACGAGAAGGCCTCCCTTTGTGGCCTCGCTCTCGTCTTTGCTCGAGACTCTCCAGTGTATCGGCTGGCCAGCCATTGTGTTTGTTGTAGATAATCCGGTGCCACTTCTGCCGAGCCAACTACATGGTGCCCTTCATGCAAAGGCTGCGGAAGTCATGTGGGGAAATGCTGAAAGAAAGATCACTCTAGACCTTTTAGTGCTTAACGGAAAAGGAAACGGCCATCTTTTTCTGCTGCCTTTATCATAGTGTAAAATGAACTTAAGTACATCAATATTGAATGCATTGCAGGTCTGGCCGCTTTCATTGACCTTTTTTTGTTGTTGTTGCTTTTTTACAGCAATGGTGATCTCAGCTGCTATGCTTACTCAGTCTATGGAACAAAAAGGTTATTACCATTCTATGCTTGGAATCGACAACATATCTGATCATATAAAGTATTCATGGTGTCAGTTTGATGAAAAGATGCGAATGCTTTACTGTTACTATGTCATCGCTCCTGCATATCCTTTTATTCAGCAAAGGAAACTTGATCTCACATAGAGAGAGAAGTCATCACTTGAAATTTTGTGCATACTCGAGTTTCCCTTATCTCTTAATCTGATAGATTTTTGTGAATTTTCTTGGCCTTATGTTTGCCATCTCTCTCCCTCTAACTCTCCTCACTATGTGATTACGTAATTGAGTAAAACGTTTCCCGCTTCCGATTTTGAGTATAGCTATCTTATTTAATGCATTTCATTGAAAGATTTAAGTTTCCTGTATCATCATACCGAAGGTTTACTTTGCTATCCGAGAGAAATCAGTGGGAAACCAAACCATGCGCCAGGAAAAATACTTGTTATTTTCACCATGTGCTTTTTCTAATTTTTCTTTTCTTTTCTATCTTACAAAATCCGAATTGACTCTTTGTAATTTTCATTTAAATCTGCTAAAATAAAGTTTATCGTCGCTGTAGTTTTTCAAGCCTATCTGTGTTAAAAAAAGTTATTTATACTTAAAGTAACTTGCAACAAAGATCATTAGGGAAAAGGGCAAAAATCTGATGTCCAAATTATTTCAGAGTGACCAAGACATGTACCATTATTCCCAAACCGTTTGGGAAGTTATGGGCTTGATCCTTATAATTTATCGTTATGACTTGCAATGATTCACAGTACAGTTATGAGGTATAGAAGTAAAAGTAAAAGCTTAATAGTTTATAAGCTTCTTTTTTATTTGTCCTGGCCATCAGTTAATTATTTTACGTTTCGGCTTCTCTCCCTTTTTATAATGATATTCTTACGCAAAGTGTGAAATGTTCTCCGCTGATAGATGTGTCTATGCACCCGTTTCTGATGCAATTTCTAATCTTTTTATGACGTTTTTGATTTCTAATTGACATGTACATGATATGCTCAAAATTACAAAAATCCAGCAAAGTTGGTGAAAATTACAATAATATAATCGAGGACGGTTTCCTTCTTGTTGAGATTTTATTCTTAGAAACAGAGAACTTAGACTTATTTCGATCAAACCGTTATCACAGGTCGACTTTCAATTTATCGTTAAATCTACCTAACTCTGAAAATATAACTGTTAAAACTTACACACAATCGAATACAAAGCAAGTTAAAATAATTTTTGAACTTATATATGGATTTGCAACTCGAACTGATAATAGATCGTAAGCTTCTTTGCAAGATGTTAAAGTTAGAGTAATAGTATTGCTATTAATAATTCATATAGCATTACGGAAATACTTTGCGAATTAGTCAAGCTCGGTAGCTATCTTTATTTTAAAGCACTATTTAAAATAAATTCTTTGATAAGTTAAAATTTCTTCTGACTCTTTTTTTAAAAAACTGTAACATTTTTAATTTTTAATTTTTTTTTTTCCAGATATCCCTCTTCATTTCAGAACTTATATTGGTTCATTTTCCTCAACAGCCTTCATTTTATGACAAGGATCACATTGTATTCATGTTTAACTGTTATTAAAAAAAATAAACTTAAACTTATTTTTTTTAATCTGGGTTCTAAAAGGTCGTTGTCACAGAGCACTAATCTTTCGCAGTCCTGTGCAAGAAAACTGTTTTGGGTCGGTTAGATTCACTGTTTTTTGGTTGTTGTTTTTTTAAATTATCATTCTCATTAGCTTGAGGATTGTTCTTTGTTGAGAACTATAATTGTCAGTGAATGGATTTTTTTTAATGATGGTGAAATATACCTTCATGTCTTAACTTGCATATATTCGGGTATAATACCGTCATAAGTTTGCTCCAGCCCAGGCTGGCAATGTTTCTTGTACATGATGGCATGTTAGCAAGCTTCATATTTTCTAGTATCTTGTCTTGAGCTTTAAGTTCAATTGATTTATACTGCAATGATTTCAATACAATATACCACTGAATTCAAAGTGAAAACCTTCCCTTATCTCGATTTGCAAATAAAACATCATCCTTATTGCTTAATTTTAAATCTCCCTCTTCTATTTATCTTAAACTTTATTTTATGCTCTCTCTCTCTCTCTCTCTCTCTCTCTCTCTCTCTCTCTCTCTCTCTCTCTCTCTCTCTCTCTCTCTCTCTCTCTCTCTCTCTCTGTGCTTTCTTTTCTTTTCAATGTTATATAATAAATAACGTTTTAAAAAAAGCAAAACACTGTGTTCGTTGCTATTTCTTTCTACATTAATGTACTGCTTCTATGCAGCTCGCCCGAGGTATTCTACACTGAATCACCCGATTGCTAAAAAAAGGAGATGAATAAAATCGAGTTCTTATGAAGTGCGACATGTTAGCCTTATGATTGTTTAAATAATTTTCCAGCTGCTCGGTTTAATCAGTCTACCAAGCAGATATATTACCAGTTGATTTGGTGCAACTAAAGATTAATAGGAAATGATCCCGAGGCGTTAAAAAAGGTCAAAGTTTACGTACGAGGGGAACATTCAAGAAAGATAATCAAATTACAGCCATTTAAGAGTTATCATCCCTTTCAAGATTTTGTACTTGTTTTACCCATATAGTTCAGAGGATGTCCTTAAAAGTGTCGCAACATGAGTGAATTAGACATTTCAAATGTGTTGCTGTTTTTTTTTAGTGCGTAGGTGTGGCTACATCTGTGCATGAGTTCGAAGTAAAGGTATGACGCATATGTGGATCTCTTGCGGCTTGGATTATGAAGTTGCTTTCATAAGACTTTGCCCGACGAAAAAAAAAAAGGTTGTCGAAATTTGTAAAAAAAAGGACATATATTTCAATTAAATGGTTTCTATAAACAAATTCAAAGATAAGTGTGATTGATGCCCATTCAGAGAGTTGGAACAGGGTATAAATATTTGGACTCTAACTGGCGTGTTGATAGCCTTACACAGAAGATTTCACATCGTTTTAATCATAGTATGAAGAAAAAAAGAAATTTGTTATCAGTAAATAGCAAAAGGGAAAGCAGAAAAAGGGTTGACTAGTTGTTATTTTAGAATAAAAAAAATTTCAGCACAGAAATAATTTATTGTTATTATTATTATTATTATTATTATTATTATTATTATTATTATTATTATTATTATTATTATTATTATTATTATTATTATTATTATTATTATTATTGTTGTTGTTGTTGTTGTTATTATTATTATTATTATTATTATTATTATTATTATTATTATTATTATTATTATTATTATTATTATGATGATGATGATGATGATGATGATGATCATCATCATCATCATCATCATTATCATCATTATTAATTATGAAACTTGTGTCATGAGTTTTTAATGGTCCCTGAATTACCGCGAAGTTGGAAAGAAGAAGAAGAACAGCTTGAAATAACATGGATGCAAATGAAAGAAAAGTGCAGCTTAAATCTCTCTGCGACTTCCCGACAAAATTTTAGTTCGAAAAATATAGGTGAATGTATGAAAGGGGAACCATTGTAGCAAGCAACGCCGATAAGATCAGCTACACACCTGTGCTCTTCCGCTGCGAAAACACGAGGAGATCAGAGAGAGGGACATCGCTTCAATTAATTATAAAGCTGAAAGACTGGAAATGTTTACGGTGTCAGCCATGTGAGTCTGTTCTCTCTGATAGTTCTTCTGTAGGAGGGATAGAAAATTTTTATACGACCGCCACATTTTCAACACCGTGTAATATCTTGGAACCCCAAACATCAATTTAGTCGTGCTTGACACTCCATAAAAGAAATTTTTATTTGATTTGGTCGAGACCGGGAAAGAACGAGATGCTGTCTTTACCCTTCCCTGTTCATAGATCTTGTTACCCGCACGCGGCTTTCTCAAGTTATAACGAATATTTGCAAGATACGCGATATATCAGATAGCAGAATCAAGATGAAGAGAGAAATTTCTGAAACTTGCAGCCTATGCGTCTTCAAAAAAAATCTTCTTCGTCTCCTCAGTAGGTTAAATTACTTTTAAATCTACTTTTATACAGAAAAAAATCAGTCTTTCCCAAGTATTGTAATGGAGTTTTTAATGTCGTCTAATCTTAAACATATCCAAAATGTTTTGTAACAAAAAAAAAAAAAAAGAAAGAAAAAAAAGAAAAAAAAAAGAAAGAAAGAAAAAAGAAAAAGAAGAGAAAAATCATGACAAAATAAAAAGACAAAAACATGCAGCTCCTTAATCCAACTTAAACGTTCGTTAATAATCAACAATTAAATACGAGCATAAAAATCAAAAATTTGTTCCTCTCTCTCTTAGGCTGCAAGCCAAATTTATTACACTTAACAAATACTAGCATTGTCATTTTGTTTCCAATTCAAATAGAAAATCAGAACAGGGAGAAAGAGTAAGTCTAAGAGAGAAGAGAAAAATAGAGAAAGAGAGAGAGAGAGGGGAGAGAGGAGAGAAAAGAGAGAGAGACAGAGGGAGAGAAGAAAGAGAGAGAAGAGAGAGAGAGAGAGAGAGAGAGAGAGAGAGAGAGAGAGAGTGCGAGAGAGAGGAGAAAGAGAGAGAAAAGAAAGTGTGAGAGAGAGAGAGAGAGAGAGAGAGAGAGAGAGAGAGAGAGAGAGAGAGAGAGAGAGAGAGAGAGAGAGAGAGAGAGGCGCTGGTACACCGTTAAACAGACAGGCATAAGCGGGGTCTCCATTTGATCTAAATATTATCTCTGCAATAGCAAGAATTAAAGAGAAACATCCACTCAGAACCTAGTCTCGTACCCTTAGATAGTTCATGAAGACATCTCTCTGATTATACTTTAATGTATAGCAGGTTTGGGTGTTGAGTGGGCTATTTGATTCAGATAAAGGTTAGAGCGACCCACAAAATGAAGCCAGCATGAAGATCAGATTTTATGTATCCATGTCTTTTAAAAAAACATAAATATCCGAGCTCACTTCTGCCATAATTTATCATTTTTTACCTTCTTTTCTCAAGACAACTTAGTGATAAGAGAAAGAGAGACCTAGAGGGAGAGAGAGAGAGAGAGAGAGAGAGAGAGAGAGAGAGAGAGAGAGAGAGAGAGAAAGAGAGAGAGAGATTAGTTGTGTTAATCTGTTTATATGATGAACATGGAAGTCGCAGTATACCTTGTTCATTCTTTAACTTTATGTATCATGTGTTATCTTCGTCTTTCCATAAAAGACAAAGTCTGCTCGATAGATAAGCTAATGCAATAAAAATGCCATGTTATTAGATTCATTCTCTCTCTTTTTTATACTTTTTGTTTTGATGGTTTGCGTGACTTTTCTTTTTTTTTTTTCTTTTGTGACAAATTTTCTTGTTTTTGCTTTGGCACTAACCATGCCAGAGCTATATAACATAGGCAAAAAATAAGTAGATAAGTAAATTGATTGTGTATATGAATAGATCGATCAACAGAACAACGAACTTGAAAGATAATTAGGAGACAGAGAAACAGTCAGAAAGATAAATAGGTAGATAGGTAAGTTGATATTTAATAGATAAAATGATAGATCGAAAGACAGACTAAATAGACCGATAAATAAACTGATAAACACATAATCATATTTCTATAATTAGATAGGTATAATTTATAGTTAGACTAAGATAAAGAGAGAGCAAGTGAGGGGAGGGAAAAATGCAAGCAGACTGATAAACAGAAAAAAAGACAGGCTGACAGACATATAGCTGAGGGAAGAGCACAGAAAAGGGGGATAAAGATGGATTGAAAGAGACACAGAAAGTCAGAGACAGAGACAGAGAGAGAGACAGAGGGAAAGAGAGAGGTACAAAGAGAGAGAGAGAGAGAGAGAGAGAGAGAGAGAGAGAGAGAGAGAGAGAGAGAGGCGGAGAAAAAGTTGAGAAGTGGATCTAAAAGTATTTCACTATCTATCATTGAGATTTTTTTTTATCTTTTCTTTTCTTTTTGTTATTTATAGTTGTTGGGTAAAAACGCCCACCCTGATATCCTCAGGGACTTCCTTCGCGGATTCGACCTCCAAACTTTTCGTGAGAGAGGTTGAGATTAAAATAATATCTTTAGCTGCACCAGTCCCGACGGAGTCTTGTTTAATATGCAAGAAAGGCCTGAGGTCCCTTTATTCAAAATCGTCCAATAAGATCATATCCGATATCTAATATAGGAAAGCAAAATATATACATTTTTTAAATTTTACACAAAGTTTAGCTACTTTTAGAAACATAGTCCTAATAATAGGATTTTTGAGGACTTATTTTTATATGATACCATCATCATCATCATCATCATCATCATCATCATCATCATCCTCATCATCATTACCATCACTATCATCATCAGCATAAGTAGGGTAACTACTACCATCACTGAATACATTTTCTTTTAGGCATTTTTGCTATCATGAACCGTACTCACAACAAGGCACAGCTAAACGAGTGAGTAAACAGGTTATCTGCTATCGGGCTCATGCACCCTAACCAAATTGGTCGAAGTTAAAGCACCCTTCGCTTCTTCCTGACATAACCAGATAATACGTGCCTGCATATCTACACCGATAAAGATGTCCTTGTCATAATCATGGGGTGAAAAAGTGCAAAAAGTGAAGTTTTCTTCGGTGTGTACAACTCAATTTGCGGGTATAATGGAGCGCTTTTAAAAACTCTCATGAGTGATGATATGAAAGAGATGAACGAGAAGTAGCACCCTTTCTCACATGTTCATGTTTCTCTCTCTCTCTCTCTCTCCAGTGATAAATGTGACAGCTACACATTGCTCTTGTTTTAGTTGATTATGTTTAGAATATAATGTCGGAGGTCAACAAACGCAGTGGTAACTATAATAAATGAGGATGCTGGTTTAGATTCATTCCAAATTTGTTACAAAAATGTCCTCTAAAAATCCGATTAAAAACAGCTCTGTTCCAGTGTATAATTTATTTAAAACTTTCAGTAAGAAAACTTTACAATTTTGTCTTCTTAAAGAATAATGAGCGCTCTTATTAAAAGGTAAAAACAGTCAATGTGTTAAAATCTGTTCAATATACTTCTATGAAATATTTTTTCCATGGCTACCGTCCGCTGCTGTACAGCTCATCATAACATCATCAGTTGGAATCTGATCAGCAAAACATACTATAAAGGTTTTTAAATCCATGACAATGCGCAGCCATCTCCTGAATAAGGATAAAGTGGAAAGCCCCGTAGTGATTCAGTAAAGCAAAAGATAAAAAGTTGGGATTGATAACTTTTAACTAAACTTTAAATTCATTTGACCTAAAAGTTCAACCACATAATAAGAACATTTTGTACGTAAAGTCAGAAACGTTATCTGTACGTTATCTGTAATCTATTTATTTCTAATACCGGCAGCGGTGAATTAAAACAGAGTAACCAACAAATGAAAAACACAAACGAGAAAAAAAATGTAATGCATGTTAGAATCCCTTGGCTAGCCACTATTTTAAATTCACTTGTTTTACGTCTTCAAAAATTGTTTTGATGTAAATAAATGAGAAGTGATATGAGAGAAAGGAACAATTTGCCCTATCTAATGCATTCTCCTCTATTAAAAAAATAATTGTCTAAATCAGAATCACCACTTCGATAATATTGTTTTTTTATGAAAGAAAAAGGAAAAAAAAAAGAAAATCTCTGAGAGACATGGATCGACCAGTGTAGCCCAAATTATGACAGGTTCAGCAAGTGAGCTGGAAGAGTTTAACTTCATGTCTCTCCAAATTTTAAAGCCATCTATTTCATAAAATATTTTGAACCCTATGAATTTTCTTGCAAAATCGTAAAAGAAACCAACGAAACTAAATTCAGTTTGGTTTTCTGAGAGTGTCCATAATGATGAAAAGTTATAAAATATCTACCGCATGTTACACTTCTGTAAACTGTATGTTCCCGACGTGACGAAAAATTACGTCAGGGAGAGAGAGAGAGAGAGAGAGAGAGAGAGAGAGAGAGAGAGAGAGAGAGAGAGAGAGAGAGAGAGAGAGAGAGAGAGAGAGAGAGACCCGAGTTTGATCTGGACAACTGTAATTGTCTTCTTACATGGCACAAACAATAAATAAAAAATGTTACATTGACATTATGGTGATGTAACTTTTTTTTGCTTTTTTATTATTAGGATCTGCTTCTGAAAAATAATGATTGGTAATTACGTGACTCGCTTGAAAACAATTCGCTAATTCCCTCAAATTTCTCCCACCCAGTACACGTAACACAAACCAACCGGACCGTATTCTTATCAAAGTCCTAACATTAAGCTCCACCGAAACAACATTCTTCTCCTGACACTAACCATTATATTATTATGGGTGGATTCTGTCTACATTCTTGCAGCGTGCGACACCATCAGTTTAACAAACTGTTTCCCTGAATGTTTTTCATCCATTACGACAAATTGCCCTTCTCGAGTGGACAGGTTAAATGTCTTGTTTTTGCTATTTTTAACACTGTCATGATGCCAGAGCAATTTTCAGAGCGATATTATCGTGCGATGGAGTGAGCGCAGATGAAGAGGATAAAATAATTGTCTATGAAATGTCGTAGGCGCGACTCTCTGGCAGACATAGAAAATAACATTATTTTGTTGTTGTTTTTTATTGATTTTAAAAGCGTTTCTTTTATTCCTATCTTTCACTCCCCTCCTGTCTTTAAAATAGCCCTATTAGCATTATCGCATGTAATTTGAAGTTCTCACCTTATTGAAGTCATGTAATTAATATATAAAGTATATATAATTATATATGATTTTTGTTTCATAAGTTCTCACAAAGCAGAAAATGAAAGATACCAATACAAATCTGATAGATATATTAAATACAGATGCAGTATTTAACATGCAATCATTAGCTATTATTATGATTCATGATATTTGCATTAGTTTTTGTGAAACTGAAAAAAAAAATAATTTGACTTTGTAAAATAGATGATGTCTGTTGTAAATTACCCCCATCCCCTCCCCCTAAATAGAATCTTTTTGAAAAGCTTCGTTCAATTTCCAGCTTGAAGTTTCAGCTCATCTGACCAGAACCATTAGAATTTGATTTTAGAGAGTTAATAACATGTTTAACTTGATGTTAGTATATTTAGAGTTTGAACAGTTGATATTAGAAGATTCAAAATTTAATAAATTTGATGCTAGAATTTTCAACGCATTATATAGGCGTTAGATTGGTAAAACATAGCGATATTGAACTTACTAAAAATATCCTTGCGCAGCTGCTTATAATACTCTACTTTACAATTATCCATGTATACTGTTTACAAATACGTTAGAGAAATAGAAAAAAAAATGTAAAAATTTTATTCCGAACACAGAAGAAATAAAAAATCTCAGTGTTCATTAAGAAAAGGGAGAAGTCAGGAAATACCCAAACGCAGATGGCGAGACGACATCCACATTTGGCAAAGAATTTTTTGTTTCAGAGCCACAACAGACATCATCAACATAGAGGCTAGTTACCGCAACTGAGCGACACGGCCCGGTGAAAACCTCAGCCTTGGTGTCTTTTCTTCATAAATATGTATTTTGATAAAAACTGAAGTGTATAGAGGGAAATTAATTTGAAAACATATTTTAATTTCACGTAAAAGTAACAATTTGTAAAGATCTTTGCCTCTGCAGATGATGGAAGTTTTTCGCTTTGAATATCATCATTCTATAAATCGAATATGCAGTCTTCTTGCATTAAAAGAAATACTAAACAAAAAAGTAATTATAAAGTTTTAAAATTATTCATGTGGCGTCGTAGTCAATCAGTTCAGGAGATTTGGGAACATATATCCTGGTAAGAAACGATGTTTGATGCTTGGCAAAATGTTCTTTTCATACATCTCCTCACCTCATTCTGGTATTTAATGAGTACCTAGCTATGGGCAGTAAAACATCTTTCCAGCATGCTAGAATGATATGCTGTTTCTAATAGCGGCACCTGTGTAACTTCACAAAAGTATCTTGGTTAGTGATGGTCTGTGCCGCACGTTCGTTAATGCTTGTAGTAAAATGATTGCTATAGAAAAAAAATCATTTGTTTTTTCGATCGTAATGGTAGGGATAGTAACCTTTATTGACAATTAACCAGAAGTAAAACATACTTAGAATAATTTTGATCTATGAAAATTTGAAAATTCAGGTTAAATATTTAATCAAAGAGATTCTGAAATATATCTTATATGAATATAACATTTTTGTTTTCTTTCTTCTTTTGGTTTATTCAGAGGGAATCGTGTAACTCCGCAGGAGATGCTCATTATGTCCGCCGACAGAGCTTGGTTTACTCCGATCTTCAAACTTACACTACTACTACTACTACTACTACTACTACTACTACTACTACTACTACTACTACTACTACTACTACTACTACTACTACTACTACTACTACTACTACTACTACTACTACTACTACTTCAACAACAATAACGAATGCTTCTATTAGTACTACTCCTGCTGCTGCTGCTGCTGCTGCTGCTGCTACTTCTACTACTACTACTACTACTACTACTACTACTACTACTACTACTACTACTACTACTACTACTACTACTACTACTACTACTACTACCACTACAAATACAACAACAATAACAACAATAACGAATGCTTCTATTAGTACTACTCCTGCTGCTGCTGCTGCTGCTGCTGCTGCTACTACTACTACTACTACTACTACTACTACTACTACTACTACTACTACTACTACCACTACAAATACAACAACAATAACGAATGCTTCTATTAGTACTACTCCTGCTGCTGCTACTACTACTACTACTACTACTACTACTACTACTACTACTACTACTACCACTACTACTTTTTTCTATCCGTTGTGAGACATCAACCGCCAGTACAGGAAGTAGATTTTAGTTTCTTAAGAATTAAATTGGAACGCCGAAATAAGAAACGCCATTCCACTCTTTCGTACATCTGTCTCCTTATTCCCGACCCATATGAAACAGTACTGAGAGTGACATAGTAATATCTTCTCTTCACATACCATCAACCTCATCACCGGTTCAGGACCAGTTATCACTCCCATCCCCCCCCACACACACACACACATGTCTCAAGTTACGAAATCGGAGCGAACAGTCCTCTCACGCGTGCCGATACCAGAGAGGTGTCAAACCAGCGTGAGCACTGAAATCCCGAGAAGTTCCTGTTAATGGTCGAGCAGCGGTGGTGGATACCAGCGGATTAATCTCGACGGTGTCCTCGTCGTGCAAGAGGCGCACTTCCCCGGGACAAACAGTGATATGCAAAAGAGATACCCATAACGTGGTTGTGGCCAACATTAATTTTGGATGATTGAATGGGATTCTCGTGCCTGCGGTCCACTTTTTTTTTAGTTTTTGTTTTAAGTGCTCACTGAATGGGTTGAGACGCAAGTCAAATTTTCAATGTTTATTTGCGATGGATTTTTTTTTTAAATCTTATTTTGTGATTCTGTTTGCTATTTCCTACACAATTTCAGGAAAGGAAACAAATATGTGTCTTTTTTAATTTTTAATTATTTGCTGGTTCTGTTTATTTCAGTTGAAACAATGGATGTGTCCGATCCTTTTTGTTGAGCGGGATCACTATCTTCGTTTAAGTGTGGCCTTGTATGTACGTGTGGAGGTGCTTTACAAGTTTAAAGAATTTTTATTTTTATAATATTATCCGAAGCAAGGTTCTGAATGGTTCTGAAAAAATCGTTTATCTTTTGGCTTCTACTAATCATGGAAATTAATAAAAGATATTGGCTCAAATAATTCTCTTGTAAGTTCATTTACAACAAAAGGGAATAAAATGAACTTAGGTTTAGAAACAAATGACAAACAGATCATTACATTATCATTGCTTTTTTTTTTTATCTTCAGCAGCAACATTAGCACCAGAATTGTTAAAAGAATCATCTATTTATTCATCAACGCCACCAATGAAACCATATTAAATTCATTTTATCATCTTTATTGACGAAACTTAAGGGGGAGGATAATAATAGTAATAATAATAATAATAATAGTAGTAGTAGTAGTAGTAGTAGTAGTAGTAGTAGTAGTAGTAGTAGTAGTAGTAGTAGTAGTAGTAGTAGTAGTAGTAGTAGTAGTAATAATAATAATAATAATAATAGTAATAGTAATAATAATAATAATAATAATAATAATAATAATAATAATAATAATAATAATAATAATAATAATAATAATAATAATTATGATCATCACCTTATTCATAGAGTGACCTATACCATCGTTCAAAGTCATTGATACTAACATGATCATCGATAATGTTAAAATCATCATCATCATCATCATCATAATCATCATCATTTTAACCATCCTCGTCATTATTATCATCATCATCAGCAGCAGCAGCATCATGAGCATCATCATCACAATCATCATCATCATAATGATCATCATCATCATCATCATCATCATCATCACCATTATTATCTTGCATATAGTGCTGGAAAGTGTCAGAATTCTTCAACGAATAGAAAGAGCAAAAACAGTTAAATAATTTCTGTTTCGAAAACGACTAAGAATTATATTTATTAATAATAAAAAAAAAGCAAAGAGATACCCATAGCAAAGTCCGTGGCGACCCTCAACACTTTAACCGCTGCAGAAAGTCAGGCACCGGCCTGCTCGGGACACCACTATGGCAAATTAGCCACGACACTTGTTCTTTTTCGCGCTACAATGGCTCAAATTCGGGAAAAAGGCTAAAGCACAGGGCCCCCAAGGGACTTCGCTCCCCGCAAGGGAGGGACAACTCTTTACTGGAGGCGTTAGCTCCAGACCGCATTGCTTTGTTCTTTGTGGTCTCATTTCGTTTTTCATCAAGAACTGGAGGCGGGAGAGAGATCCGAGGATCAATGTGGCCACAAAATGAATAATTCGACATTACCCACAACCGCTGACATGCCAGCTTGCCCGTGCCCAGGCCATAATTTCATCTGTCCGCCGAATTTGTTGTGGCTTTGGAACTGGAAGTGGTTTAAACAAGGAAAAAAAATGGGAGTGTGAAGAGAGAAGGAAAGAAAAAAAAAAAAA
Organism: Elysia crispata; assembly: GCA_033675545.1. Taxonomy (NCBI): domain Eukaryota; kingdom Metazoa; phylum Mollusca; class Gastropoda; family Plakobranchidae; genus Elysia; species Elysia crispata. The sequence continues at coordinate 520,260 of JAWDGP010005065.1, read as the reverse complement.
CCCAAACATTTCGCTAAATGCGAGCTATTGGAGTCGTTTGCGCTCTTGAAATAACCATTTCAAAGTTTGAGCTTAAGGATGAATGCAGTCACAAAGACGTAGCTTAAGGAATCTGGTTTTGTGAGCCAAACATGAAAATAAAATAAAAAAAAATTTTTTTCAAAACAATGCACCTTGTGCCGTGCAGAGGCAATTTATTGATATAAGAGCCGAGCAAACGCACAAAAGATTTTGAAAAACAGCTGAAAAAATTATTGAAAGATTTAAGGAAGTTGTGTATGGGGGTTTAGTGAACTTGATCGTCGTTAGATGTTTTGACTACTCAGATTATAGATTTGTTGAACTTCTGACCGTTGTGGCCAAAGAGATCTCGACAAATTTCCAAATATCTAAGTCCATCTCATTTCTACAACTAATCCCCTTTCCTATGCAATCTTTTCCCTAGATATTCCTTCCTCGCTCTAAACCCTGTAGTCTTTTTTTTTCTTTTCCAATCCCACGCAAACACCCACACATGGAGAGTGGAGTTTTTCCGACTCACGCTTTGTGCGGCCATAGAAAACAAAGGGCGCTTATGAAGACTAAAACACAAGTGTGAGCCCGCTAGAGATTCCACAAGATTAGATTAGTTCCTGTCTCTGTCCTCTAGTGGTGCGTGAGGGTTGCTTGGTCAGCCCCTTCAATAATGCTGGCATCACCACGAGTGGGCTGCAACGGGAGGGGGTAATCGGGAGGGGGACAAAAGAAGGAGGAGAAATAAAAGAGAGAAGAACTACATCAATGATGAGGGACGAGGGTAAGAATTAAACTAGAAAGGACATCTATGCGAAAAAGTATGGGATGAGAGAAGGACAAGAGCGAGAGACAGACAGTCAGACAGAGACAAAGACAGACAGTCACACAGGCAGAAAGACAGATAGACAGACAGGCAGAGACAAAGACAGACAGACAGCAAGACACACAGATAAAGAGAAAGGTAGTGGGATGGAAACTTGTGAAGAGGAGAGGAAAGGGGCGGAAAGGAGGGTAAAACAAAGTGGAGATCAAAAGAATGAGGAACTTGGGATATGATGATATGAAAGAGATGAGGAAAGGGTGAAAGGGATAAGAAAGCGGCGGATGAGGTGTAAGGAATGAAGAAGTTATGGAAGAACAGCTCAAAGGGAATAAAGAATGAGAGAGGACAAATAAGCACCATTTGTCTTTCTCAAAAGGACGAAAAATAATATTGCTTATTTTTCTATTTTCGTAAATAACCGACCTGTGCATTTGTCCTACAAATTCTCTTATTTACATTTTCATTATCTTGAAAAATTTGCAATGATTTCTATAAATTTCCTAAAATACTGTAATGTTGGTAGATAAAGAGAAAGCGGAAATGGGTAGAGAGATAAACTTAGTCAAAACGGTAGCAAGTGTAGATAGGCTTTTGATTTTCACGTCATGTAAAGTTAAATAACGAACAATTTCCATTCTCCGTGCTTTGTTTCTTATTCTTTAATATTTTTCCCCACTATACTTCGGTCTATTTTTTTTTTTTTTAATTGATCAAAGCAAAGATTTTGGTATTTTCCCAGTTATCAGTGACAACATTGACTGCTCATTCTTTGCCAAGCTCAATATTCCTGACTTTCCAATCAAAACCCCACAAGCTCGCACAACCGCAAGACAACACAAAGAGGAAGGGACTGTCTTTAACTGTCATTTATTATTTTTCCCTCCCCTTTCCTTTTTTTTTTTTTTTTTTTTTGCTGCTCTTTCTCTCCCTTGTGCCTCCAATCAAATTTTCTTCGCTTGGGCTGTGCCGCGAAAACAGTACTAGGCAGGCGATGTCCGTCGAGATTTTGCTTCTGCTCACGAACATCATGGCTGTCCAAACAAAGATTGTGTTTTTTCCTGATCGTCGGCTCAATATCGATCAATCTCATCCTCTCTCTCTCTCTCTCTCTCTCTCTCTCTCTCTCTCTCTCTCTCTCTCTCTCTCTCTCTCTCTCTCTCTCTCTCTCTCTCTCTCTCTCTCTTTCTCTCTCTCTCTCCCTCTCTCTCTCTCTGCTTTTCTTCCCTGTTATACTCTCCTGCTCTTTTTTTTTATCTTCCTTCATTCTCTTTCTTTCTATGTCTCTTTATGCCTCTCTCCACTTTTTTCTATCTCGCGTATTCCTTTTTCTCTCAAACTTTTCCATTCTCTATGATAATAAATCGTGTTCGTCTATCAATAATAACGTCCCATTAATCTATTATCTTCTGATCTATAAATGCCTATTGCCTAGCACCTTTCCTGGATATGCATGCGACAAAAGAGAAAGATAAAATCCTGAAGGGCGCCATGTTTGTTCTTAAAATTATAACGCATATTTTATGTTATTATAGAAATAGTAAAATTTTTCCCTTAAAAAACTGTTGCGCAAAGCTTAAATAACGTTTGGTTAGGTTGTCTTATTTTCTTCTTGATTTTTAAGGAGTTTTACTCATTATAATTGTATGCCCGTTTTCTTACTTAAATTGAAAACAAAGAATTTCTCTCATTTCTAATGTAAATTCAAATGAGTTATCTTTATCATGTTTTATTCTGCTTATGAAATCGACCCTCTTGTAAGATTGGATGTAGGCGAAACTCCTTGCTAATTACGGCGCAAGGACATAAAAGTCATTCATTTAAGCTGTGACATTTCGGAAATCGTTTTCTCATCTCGAAATCGGAGCAAAAGAAACACTTTAGATTTTTTGCCAATAGAATGGCATTTAAAATTGTTTTTAAAACTTTTCTACACAGAGGTGAAAAACTACAGTAAAATGTCTCTTTCAAGAGAATGATAGACTTCTTCTTCCGACGATACTTAGCCTGCAGTTCGGAAAACTTATAAGCTGGTACATGGCATTTATGTGCGGAGTTTTTTGTCAAATGTTCAGTAAATTCTCCTTTTCTCTACAGTACAAAGAGATAAAAACCATTTTAAAGTTCATCTTGAATTGCAATCGATTATCGGTTCATTATTGACAGTGTAAAGACGTCATCAAAGTAAAAAAATAGGATGATTCTCGAAAACGAATAGATTTTCCTCCCATTTTTTTCCTGACTTATCAAAGGTCTCTGAGGTGGTAATGAGCATTGAATTCTAGGTTTGCAGGTAGTCGTGAGTGGAGCTAAAAAAATGTCGACTCGAAACTATGACAGTGAGAGCCGCACAGACCTTGAATTTATAATGCTTTCACAAAACTATAGAATCATTTTTAATTCTATTTCCGTTAGTTAAAACAACAATTCATCCAAATGTAGCAAAAAAAAAATATCCGAGCACTCCCCTCCCACACCCCCTTTTTTTTTTCTCCAAAAAAAATAATAATAATAATAAAGAAGAGAACTAATATGAGCCCTGAAATTATGGCAGGTCGAGGCTTTATGGCTATGATCTTTTAAACTTTGAAAGAGTTCTAGAGAATCATCAGGACACTTGAATATATTAATCGGATTTTTCTTCTTTGAAATTGTTTTCTCTTCAGGACATAAAATTAGCGACATTTTCTTTATTTTTTTGTTCCGCTTCCGCCAGGTTTTATATCCTTCCTTTTTCCCTAAATCCATGATAGATCTTTTTAAACTTCCCTAATGGTATTATTGGATTTCACTTGTATAGCTTAAATAATACTGGTTTGTGGTTTCTGGATCCTAATTAATGCAAGTATTTTTCTAAATTAAAAACTTTTACCAAAATTGAAAATGTTAATGAGAACCGGATTAACTTGGGACAACTTTCATCGCAATTTTATCTTGCACAATTTTGCTTTATGCTTCTAGATTCTCTTTCATCTTCTATTATAAGAGTATTAATAGACTAAATTAACTTTCAGACAACGGTGTATCAGAAAGATTTTATAGATTCATTTGATATCGAGTCATGCTTTGAGCCATCATCATAATCTGGTTTCTAGCAACCTAGCTAATAGATAATGACTCTATCCCCTAAAGATCTGATGGATTGCGAATAAGAACATTTTTGTAAAAATTAATAGCAATCTTTCATACACTCATTATGTTAGTGCAAATTTCATTTCCGCAAGGCATTACATCTCTTGGCACTTTTGAGGAAATCTATAGCCTTATAAAAGAATTGTTAAATAGATTGGAAGAGTACAGAATCCACTGCTTTTCAGTGTTGATGGCGGGGTTCACAGCCTGTTCTGTTGTTTTGGAATCATTATGCGATATATAACATTTTCCAGTAGTCATTCCAGGCTCTGTCCTCTTTAAACGTTGAAATTGTAACTGTTCAAATCATCAACTCTTAAGCCTCATGCAATAAGCAAATACTCTCCCTTGTTTACTTATTTTTATAAGTGTTACCTTCCCAGGGACTTTTCGATGATATCCAATTCCATTAAGCCACTGCGAAGCTCGATTTGTCCTCAAAATTGCGTTGGGAATTTCCATGGTTTTCAGTCATGACGCCCATTGTAGGGCATAGCACTCCTGAACTCTTCCTCTCTTGTCATAATTATGTAGTCCTTATGTTTTGCTTTTTATTTTATTTTCTTATTTTTAAGTCTCATGAAAATTTATTTAGTCTTTACAATTATATATCAATTTAAACACTGCCCTTTTGTATATATTGCCATAGCAAACTTTAATTAACGAATCGACTAAATTTAAAGTTACGTTGCAAAGTTGATGTTATGTTTTGCCGTGTGAGCATAATTGGATATCATCAAGTCTTCGCTTTTTTTTTTCCTCGAATAAACTAATGCTTGAGCTTGTTTGGTCAATGCTTTAACATAGTTTCGAGATTTGTTTTCGCTGTATGTCAAAACGGTATCGGAATAACTTGAGTGCAAGAGGAAAAAAATTCAGGCACAAGATCTCACAGTCATCTTCACTTTACAATAAGCTGGATATTTCGAGTATTGATCAAACCAATATCAATCTACAAAGCTTGATCCATCGACTTCTGCATAGCAAAGATTGCAATTCAATAGCCTGACCATTTAATCTTACGTCACATCTACCATTGATCCTCAGAACATGTTCTAAAAGAAGTTTTAACGCAATAACACCATTAATGCAATCATATTTGGAGTAAACAATAATAAAAAATTTACTTGCTTAAAAAGAAAAAAAATTATCAGATTGATGATGAATAAATGGCAAAAAGATATTTCTGTCTCTTTGACATGTTATCTCCGTAAGTTTTTCTCTACCAACAACTCTCTCTCTCTTTCTCTCTCTCTCTCTCTCTCTCTCTCTCTCTCTCTCTCTCTCTCTCTCTCTCTCTCTCTCTCTCTCTCTCTCTCTCTCTCTCTCTCTTTCCTCCCACTTCCTGCCTCCCCTTCTTTTTTTCCTCCGTTTTTTATCTAAGTTTCTTTTCTTTTTTAAACTTTCAAAGCTCTCAACCCAAAGTTTCTTTTTAATGCTGTAAACGTGAAAGGCATATGAAAACTAATTTTTTTAAATGTTGCATTTTATCCTAAGTTTGACCACACATTCAAATGCGCGGTTTTGCACTAAGTCCACTTTTCCCAAATAAATATTTAAAACTATTCTAGGTTGTGAGATGCCCCAATTTTTTCCACTGTTATATTATATGCGTAGCCCGTAGTTGCTATATTAGCATTTTGCCAATCACCTAAAGTGTCTTTTGTTACTGATCTTTTTAGCCGAGAATTCTGCTGGGATTAAAGGTGCCATAGACAGAGGAAAAAAAATTCGATTTTGACAAATGGCAGCAGCAACCAAACTGAACGATCAGTGAAATCTCTAGGGGTTGTGGACAGCCCTCGCTGTAATTTGGTATTCAGAGAAACTTCGGTGCGTTGTGGTGCTGATCTAAAGCGCGACTACGTGTTTTTGTTCAATTGCGAGGGTAAAATCTCGAGATCTTTACCTTATTATACATGTACACTGTTTTGTTTTTTGGTTTTATTTTAAGTTCAATATCGTATACATTTGCTTAAAATTTGAACTTCCTTCAAGTATTTAGAGTATAAGCTTGCCTTCAAACGTAATGTGTGTGTGTATATATATATATATATATATATATATATATATATATATATATATATATATATATATATTGGTTTCTTATCTTGCTTTTCACATGTTTTTGATATTCGATGAGGTTTTATTTTAAAGTTTTTACTCTAAATTCTTTCTGTTTATTGTGGCAGCTATGATGCTGCCACTAATTGAGACTTAGGGCGTATATTTTTCTTGGTATGGTGTCCATTATTCAAGCTCTCAGGTGCAGAGATTAGAACTGTATGAAAAACATAATTATTCTTTTAATAACATTCCGGATTTTAATGTACTATGAATATCTTCGGTTATAGACTGATCAATATCTCAAAAGCCTATCATGAATGAGATAGGGAATCTGAAATGGCAAAAAGCAAAAAAAAAAAAAGAAAATCAGTCAAGGGGAAAATAGTCGGACAGTTAAAGAATCACGTTTCTGAGTGGAACAGAAGACATATCAAGAACAGTTTGCCCATTAAATGCTTTTCTTTTACCATTTCACGCGCGAAAGGCAAACGGTGGGTGTCATCTTTGGCCATCCTTGGTACAAGTGGGACATGAAAAAACTTACTAGCTCGAGGGCTACGAGTGATGGACTGAGAAACGGGATGCGGGCAGACGCCGAGGGTGAGAATTTCGGAAATGCCCTCATTTGTTAAAAAGCCTGGGCGATGATCTAATAATGCCTGGTGCACCCGCCCGGATGACATAACAGGGCCCCGGGAGAGAAATCGCTCTTTTGTGGTCTTCATTTTTTTTTTTCACTTTTTTTTGTATTTTAAAGCGCCGGGTCTGGTTTTGAGGTTAGAGTTGCGGAGGAGAGGGGTTGCTCTCCAGCCTCCCGGATAATGTGAGAAGCCAGGGATATTCTGCGCTAATAAGTGCCCTCATTACTCACAGGGCTACACCGGCAGCATGCGCTGTATTGGCCACTCGAGATAGAAAATGGCTGAGACGGAGAAAAGGAGAGGGAGGGAGAGAGAGAGGGAGAAAGAAAGGGCGAGAGAGAGAGGGAGGGAGAGAGAGAGAGGGAGAGAGAGAGAGAGAGAGAGAGAGAGAGAGAGGGAGAGAGAGAGAGAGAGAAAGAAAGAAACAAGGGGTGGAGTTGGTGGAGGTAGGAGAGGTATATTGGTAAATCGACAGACATACAACATGTAACATAGAAAGATTTAGCTAGATAAGATCTCGTGACCAAAACACAGAGAATATAAAGAGGAGAAAGATCTGTCAAAGACTTTTTTATAAACCGAAATAATTGTGTAACAAAAAAAACAAACAAAAAAAAACAACAAAAAAAACAAAAAAAACAATGAATAATTATCATAAAATCAAAATAATTTAATTTATTTGCAAAAATATACTGTCCTGTTTGGTTTTCTGACAACTTTCTGATTTAAATCTTTTTTAAGCTGGAATAAAAAAAAATTAAAAAAAAACCTATGACGCAACTGGGACTAAAAGGAAAGCAATTTGACATCATATACTCAAGATGTAAAATGTTTAATTTACTAAGTCAATGTTTGTGCTTCAATGTATTCTTTTATATCCACTTTAATAAACCGAAGGCATTTAACATGTAATTGGAAGGAGCACTTCTTTTTACTAAAAAATCGGTAGAAAAAAAAAAAACAGCTAACACCATAAACCTGCTTTTGCTCTGAAAGGAATTTAGATATGATAGTAAATTCTTGTTATAACCCTCATGGTTTTCTTTGTATGGCTCTCTCTCTCTCTCTCTCTCTCTCTCTCTCTCTCTCTCTCTCTCTCTCTCTCTCTCTCTCTCTCTCTCTCTCTCTCCCCCCTCTCTCTCTCTCTCTGTCTATCTATCTATCTCTCTCTCTTTCTCTCTCTCTGTCTCTCTCTATTTGATTCTCTGCCTCTGTCTCCCTGTCTCTATCTATCTATCTCTGTGTCTGTCTCTGTCTGTCTGCCTTTCTGTTTGTCTGTCTCTGTCTCTCTAACTGTCTGTCTCTCACTCTCTCTCTCTCTCTCTCTCTCTCTCTCTCTCTCTCTCTCTCTCTCTCTCTCTCTCTCTCTCTCTCTCTCTCTCTCTCGCTCGCTCGTTTTTTACATTTACAATTTTAAATGATGATGCATGAAGTAAAACTAACACGGAAAATCTCATTTTCCGAATTCCGTTTCCTGGATTTTTCAAAATAAGAAATGTTTAGTTAGAAGAAAGAATGTTCTGTTCACTTGAAATTATCCTTGCAAAGAAGAAATTTTTGGTATTTGACACTAATTGTTTTCAGTTCTTTATCATATAGGCTTTGCACAAAGTTGATTCTCCTACAGTTTTCTTCTATTCTTTTTTATTGAAAACGACAGCTGGAATTTGTTTATATATCTTAAAAAAAAAGAATACTGCTGTGCAATAGATAAGCAAGCAATATGTGAGCTGTCGATTTTTCTTCTGAATATAATTTAAGTTTCTTTCATCATCATATTGTAGCTTAATGATACATTTTGTTGTTACGACTGTCTTTGTAATTTTGTTTATAATAATCAATTAATTGAATTTCAAAGATTAAATTTTATTTACACACATACTTTACAGCCTTTATCTTTGAATTTAGAGAAAGAAAAACAATCTTACGATCATGATGAAGTCTGTTTTTCAACTTTTACTTAAATATTTGCTTCGTTGAGGATAGATCCTGTCTTTCATGATTTGATAGAGGAAATATTTCATCATTTATGATTGTACCACAAAGTTACAGATGTCTCCAAATACAATTCTGTGAGAGGTTGGTCATGGACCCAATTTTGGTTTTTGTTTTTTAGTGATGCCACTGTTTTAAATTCAAGAAAAACTCCTAAAGAATTTTTTTTTCTTTTTTACTCATCTTTGCATTATAGCAATTGTTATGTGCTGTTCAAATATCTATATAGTTTGGTTTTAGCCCTCTCCTTCCCACCCCACTGCAGAGTCCACACAACAGACAAATCAATAAACGGGTAGCTGAAATCAGAAGAAAATTACCTCCCTGACCTTGCAAATCTCTTGAATATTTATGTATTTAAGTCTTTATAGATTTTTTATTGATACATCTTTTTGCTTGACTAGCTAGTGGCATTCGATTCAATTTTTATCAAATAAGCAGAAAGAGGCCCAAAGCAGCGCAACATCTAAACTTTGATGGAAACATGAATAGGGTTAATAGTAATTAATTCAAGTCCTCAAATCGATGTTTCTGTTAATAGCATCTTCTTTACATGGTCGATCTTCATCAAGGATGTAATTCAGTTAATGAGACAACACTGCTGAAAACAGCATCCTTGCAGCATCCAATACATTTAAACGTAATAGTATGTTTTGACTTTCCGCCTTTTCTTTTATCATAAACCATTGAGTACAAATCCTCAGTTTCTTTTTTTCCATTTATAGCAACTGATTTAAATTTTGTGTTTTTACTAAACTACTTGCTATTTTCTAAAAAATCATCCAGACCGATATACTTTATGGAGACACATCATGTTCTCTTCCAGATTTAAAATAAATTACTTAGATGAGAAGAATCGATAGCCGTTTTCCAAAAAAATCATGTTCTCAGCATACTTTGTTGTCAGTTTACGTTAGTACTGTTATTCAACATTGTATTACTGCCACAGTAATTTTATAGATAAACTTTTTAAAAATCTTTCTACTTATCTTATTCTGTTTGCTTTCATAGCAATAAACGAGACACCACAGGAAATGTTGCAAACCTGTTAAAATAGTGCTATTAGGAATTTGATAAATCGATGTGTGTAAATAAAATTTAATCTTTGAAATTCATTTAATTGATTATTATAAACAAAATTACAAAGACAGTCGTAACAACAAAATGTATCATTTGATAAATCGATGTGCTTTTAAAAGATTTTTTTGACCGAATATCATAAACTACCTTCTAATACCGATGATAAGGTCGTAAGTAAGAGTTTTTTTTTTTTTAAATTCCTACGTCAATGTAACTCCTGAAAAGACAAGGAAAATAACTAATCGATATACGGAGAACAAAAAAAAAGAAAGATATGACGGATGGTGGATGGGTCAATGTATCGATTGATAGATTAGATAAGAAGGCCTGTAGACATAGATAGATAATATATACACTGTAGTAAGTAGAAATTTACATACACATAGTTCGTGACGTAAGATTTCCTATATAGATAAATGGATAGACGGATTTATAGATAGACAGATAGACAGATAGATAAGTAGGCAAATAATATAGGAAATAAGTAAAGATGATGCAAAAAGAAAATAGAAAATCATTAGGATAGGAAATGGTATGGATAGAAATATAATTTGCTGGTAGAGAGCTGTCTTGGTTTAGCATCGCATAACGAGAACAGAAAAAAAAAACGCCAATTGATTATTATCAGGAATATTAATAATATGATAGAAAAGGTTAAGAACAAATATCAAAGTCCAACAGTCCTCGTCATCTCCTTTTTTTGCTTGCCCACCACAGATTTCTTGTTTGTGTACTCACTCTTCTCCAGTATTTCCTCTTATAGCCTTGTTTAAAATTAACTCGCTTTCGTATCTGTGGCTTTTAACGAAGTCTTCATCTTCCATCTTTCCATCTCACCCTGTACTCTAGGTCTTCCCGCAAAGCGTGGACATCATTCTCTTCTGGCGCATCCACCGCAAAGCAATAATGACATTAGCTGAATGCCTGCAGGCCTGCAAAACAGTGAGACACGGCAAAAGGTTTCTGTGGGTTTTTTGTGTTTTTTTGTGTTTTTTTTTTTTTTTTTTTTTTTTTTACGGAGTCAATGGTGTTTGGGAGAAGAGCAGATCAAAACAAAGAGAGGGAGAGAGAGAGAGAGAGAGAGAGAGAGAGAGAGAGAGAGAGAGAGAGAGAGAGAGAGAGAGAGAGTCACTCTGAAACCTAAAATAAAAAAATCAGAGATGCACTCAGCAAATCAGATACTCACTAGCCAATCATAGACTTTAAAGGCTGATTAGATTATTTCTTAGGACAGCAAATTTTGGAAAATGAATAAAAAGTTTTTCTGTCCACATTCAAATTTCGCCTTAAAAGAATGCACATTTTTAAGCACGTATTTTCCCTTTTAGAAATGCCAGTTCATCAAATTAATGTCCATGAGCCTTAAAAGTTTTTGAGGAGATAGGTCGGTGTACATAAGAGTTCTTTTGTGGGTGAATCATTTATGATTATAATAATGAATTTTTCTCTGTGTTTCGATCTCACGTCGGCCTGATGCAATATGAAGGAAGACGCATTAATCAGAATCCTTTCAGCGTAAGTTGATTAAGCTTTGAGGTTTTGGGATGCAAAGGCTTAATGCTTGTGGCAGTGATGTCACAAACTTCAAGCAAAACTAACTTTCTTCAGGACCTTTTTCAGTTCTTCAGAGACGCTTAATACAGCCTGATCAGTCTAAGATGGGAAAGGCAGGTATCTTGCGGTTAAAGTGTTTAAAGAGAAGCTCATTTTAAGGCTATGTAGATACAAATATAAAAGTTCTTACATTATTTTATTTTTACCTTAATGGTAATCATGATCTATGAATAGTTCATAATTTTTAAAGTAAAAATAACCAAATAACTTTATAAATGCTAAATATATTTATAACCCTTTTAAATCTTGATCTCATGCACAATTGTAAGTTAAGGCACTTTTTGCGTGAATCCATAGCCCTCTGATAAGTGTTTTAATGGGAATCTTAAAACAGAGAAGGAAACTAATGGCTAGCTAATTTCTTGTGTTAGCTGCACTATTTTGATAAACATGTTTTTTAATTGCGAGACTTAATGCCCTTAAGTTTTTTTTTTTTTTTTTTGTTTTTTTTTATAATATTCATTAAATATAAGGGAATGACGATATGGCTTTAGCACGAGTGTAGAATACGTCAAAGGCAAAATATCTAGAGTCAAGAGTCAGAGGGCTCACATAAAAGCATTACAAGCGCAAGCTTTTTTTTTTACTTTTTAGTTGAGATTTATGGAAAAATATCACTGAAAAAAAGCTGATATCTTTTGATGCTCTTTATTCTTCTTGCGTGAGACGGTGTTGGTTTGGCTAATTTTATGTTTTTGCCGCTGCTCTTTCATTCTGGTTCACATGCTGTCGATATTGCTAATTACTTTGATGTTGTGGATGCAGTTGCATGTTCTGTGTACAATATGGATGGGGTGTTTTTGTTTGGCCATTTTTACATGTTTCTTTGATAAATGTCAAGGATACATGCTCTCTCTCTCTCTCTCTCTCTCTCTCTCTCTCTCTCTCTCTCTCTCTCTCTCTCTCTCTCTCTCTCTCTAAATACATATAGATATATTCACACATCATTCTATATTACTATTTATCGTATTCTTCTATCCATAACTCTCTTTTCAGCTCTCTTCTTCTCTCTTTCTCTCTCACTCTCTTAATCTCTAATCTTATACATTCATTTATGTAATGGATAGAAAAAAAGATCTATAAATAGGGAGAATTGACACATTGCCTAGTTTCACCCTTACTGCATACTTTGAATAAATAACATTGATTAGATTGAGAGGAAGTATTCTCTTTGATGACCTCAACACCAAAACATTCTATGTTTTACAAAGATCTTATCCGTCGCAGAACCTCGCAGTTAAGAATATTAGCCGCTTGGGTGGTAGAAAAGGTTAAGAGTAGGACTCTATCGCTTTTATGTCTTGTCTCCCTTCATCCTATTATTTCGTATTTACGGAAGCCGATATTGTCCCTGTAAGTCTCTCGGACTGAGAAATGTAGAGGATGTAAAATTCCGCCTTTCGCATTCGACGCACTAAACCTTTTTTTTTTCTTTTTTTAAATAGGGAGACAAAACCAGATCTGGTATAAAATTTTCCACATATTTAAAAAGAAGAAAAGCAAATAAAAAAATCTTTTGGTTATAGGTTCAGCGAATTGCATAGTAATAACATGGTTAAAAAAAATAACCAAAATGCAAGACAAGAGAAACATCAAAAAGGCGCAGATTCAATTCTGGATTTATTTTATGAGATCATGTTTTTCCGAGCAATATGCATAGTTTCCATTTCAAAGTAAGGCGTACGAGAGAGAGAGAGAGAGAGAGAGAGAGAGAGAGAGAGAGAGAGAGAGAGAGAGAGGGGGGGGGGGGATTAATATCCATCGCTCATTGTTTAGTACTTTGGTTTATAAGGTATTTTCTTTCAAATTGTCTTCCTTTCATCTGTTCCCTTGACTCTATCTAATGGCCTTTCCTTTAGTCCAACCAACGACCATCTGTCTACCAGTATTTGTATCGTAGATAATGGCTATCCAATATCAATAAATATATATTTTCAAATTTTGCTTAACTTCCTTTTTTATGAACCTGTACTTTTTGTCGTCGGCATATCTTTTGTAAAATCTAACAAATCTTGGCTACATGAATGTTTAGTTCTCTAAGTGGCTATGGACTCTCTTCAGGCGTAAAATAAATCTATTAATTCTTTCATTGATCGCGTCTAGAGCGGTTTCTGTTCTGCTAAATTGCTAAGTTCTGCTCGTCTGGTATTTCTTTCGTGTCTGATAGTCTTGCCACCCTCGCAGTTTATTTTAGTTTTTATACGAGAAAAATTTTAAAAATATAATCATATTATGATAAAAACAAATATCTCTTTCCTATGTATTATATTGTCTCTAACCTATGATAACCTAGTCTTCACTGCTGAAATGTAATTTTCAGGAAACATGAAATAACTCATATTTCTCCTCTAACTAAAGTCTAATCATCCGTGATATCTTTATACGTGTACCCTATTAAAAAACATAAAATCTCGGTCAGATTCTGTGTAAAGTTCTAAGTGACACCACCACTACCCGAAGACAAACAAATATACGCACTCACACAGAAAAAAAAATCCATCAAGAATAAACTTCCTTTAATATGAGTTTTATACCGGCCATGAGCTTCTACATAAAAAAAGAACAGAAATATCAAAGAGCGTATTCTTGCTTAAATCCCCTGTTAATCCGAGCTTTTTGTCGTCTAGTCTTGAGGCAGCCAGTTTTCTTGGCGACTGTCTTTGCTCACGTCAGCAGAAGCCGTGTAAAGTAGAGTTAACTCCCCTCCAGATGGCGCTCTTGCTGTGACATCCCCCTCATTACCAGCGACGCTCAAATCCGGTGTCGTCGTAACTAATAGTCTTTGCGGTTGTTAAGAGGACATTTAGGAGGCTTTTAAGAGGCGCTTGGAAATTTAGGCTTCCATTTTGTCACAAAAATGTGTTTTAGTTGCTTTTTAAACTTTGATTTGCGCCTTTAAGATGAGTCTCACGCTGCTTTTGTCATGAATGATTCAGAGAGATATTTAATGAGAGACTAGCAAGATGAAACTACAAAGACTGGTCAGATGGTTTGTGGTTGCATGAAAATCTCTTGCGACTCAAAGTTACTGTTCTCTGTTGAAAAGTCCACCTCATTAAAATTTCTGACTTTTTTTTTTTTTTTTTTTTTTTTTTTTTTTTGTTGATCTTCTCTTATATCTTGTCTATATGTTTTAAAACTCTTTTTAGAAAGCTTGGTTCAAATGTCTTTTAAAATTTGGAAAGATGGACAACAGGCCTAAGCAAAAGCTTAGGAAAGAAATATTGCACTACAAAAAAAAATTTATAAACTGTGGAAAAATTTGTTTCTCTCTTTTAAAGGTCCTAAGAAAAATGGTTTTATCAATTTCCATAACCCCCTTGTTTTATGGTATATGACAATAGATTTGGTAAAAATGTTTCGTATATTTAGGAAGAAATAGAGCTCTGCTTGTTAAGAAACTTAGGATAAACTCAGTTGAGTTTGGTTGCTCTCAGACGGACTGACCTATATTGTGAGCCACTGTTTAAACAGTTATGCTTTCTCCACAACTCATTACACTAACTGATTATGTAGCCGTTTAAAAAAAAAAAAACTCAAAAAGTTCAGCACTTTTAATACATATTTCTACAACCATTGAGTTCTATAAAGTAATGTGGCCCCTGATCAATAAAATTGTTATTTAAACAAAAGTATGGAATATTTATCTTATTCTTTTCTTGTATTTTTAAATGTGCTTGATAGGAGGTCTTTTGCTATACAATAGTTTTTTTTATCAGTGACTCTTGATTCTTGTTTAGTATTTTGCTTAGCATGTTGTCGCTGTATTCTTGTTTAGTATTTTGCTTAGCATGTTGTCGCTGTATTCTTGTTTAGTATTTTGCTTAGCATGTTGTCGCTGTATTCTTGTTTAGTATTTTGCTTAGCATGTTGTCGCTGTATTCTTGTTTAGTATTTTGCTTAGCATGTTGTCGCTGTATTGTTTGCTCCAAACTTATTCTCTCATCGGCCCGGAGAGAGCCAGAAGGACAAACCAGGCAAAAAGTAATCAATACACAAGTACGCTTACTGTTCTCTTAGCCAAGCTCGAAAGAGAAGGTGAAGTTATAAATAAAGAAATCTCTGCTCTAGTTACCTTCCACTTTGTAATTAGTTTGCAAGTGCAAATGCAGAGGCGATCATCATTCCCTGAGGGCGAGAGATGCCAGTTTTGTATTCTTTCCTCACTCTGGTTTAATAATAATAACCTAATCGACTCTCATTATAGCTATGCCTTTGTTCAGCAAAGATGCAAGCTTTAAGAAATTTCAGCATTTGTAGGCATGGTCATTTATTATTATTATTATTATTATTATTATTATTATTATTATTATTATTATTATTATTATTATTATTATTATTATTATTATTATTATTATTATTATTATTATTATTATTATCATTATTATTATTATCATTATCATCATCATCATCATCATCATCATCATCATCATCATCATCATCATCATCATCATCATCATCATCCTCATCATTATTATCATATTATTATTATTATTATTATTATTATTATTATTATTATTATTATTATTATTATTATTATTATTACCATTATCATCATCATCATCATCATCATCATCATCAGTATTATTATTATTATTATTATCATTATCATCATCATCATCATTATTATTTTTATTATTATGATAGATAATGCAATGTCACTTAGACATTCAAAAGGTTCTTAAGCACAGATCATGTTTATTTCAACACTGTAGATTATTTTTTGCTCAATCTTCCTGACTTCGATGCTACGACTATTTGGTCTATCTTCATAAAGCAAACAAAATAACCGCACATTCATAACCTGTATTAATGAAGCCATGTTTTTCTGGTTTCATAATCTTTTTTTTTAAGTCTGTATTAGTAATTCTAATTTGTTAGATATTATTCCGTTTAAAAGGCATCAGTTAGTTATTATATTAAACTGATAGTGGCAAACTATCGTATTACTTATTTATTTTTTCTTCTAATTTTGAAGCTTTATCTTACGCTATTACTCCATACACAGTTCAGGATAAATTTTTAAGCTACACTGTCATTTTCAAGAGAATCCTGATTATATACTTTACACAAATTTTATTTGCGGTTATCATCTGTTTGAAGGAGGGACTCTCCGAAAGAACTTTCTCCTGAAAAAAAAAGGAAGAGGAAAAAGATTGAAACAGGTCAACTTGCATCGGTGTTTCAATCAATTCAAGTCAATGATCTTTTTCAAAGAGCCAAAAACTAAGGTTGTTGTTGTTGTTGTTGTTGTTTATTTGTTGGTGTCGTTTTAAAGAAATGGAAGTTTGTTTGTTTTTGTTTTTGTTATTTTTTTTTTTTTTGACATTTCTGGACACCTGAAATGAAATGATTTTTCGGGATATGATTATTCATAATTTAAAAAGAAAAACCAAAGCTTGAACGCTATATATATAGCAAACAATTGTACAGTTAGGAAAAGTTATAAAAGAATATGCAAACTTCTTTATTAATTATATTACTGATTGACATATTATCATTATTATGCTAGTTTTACATTTTATAATTCTTTTCTCTTCAGTGCTCATTACATCGTTGGCATTTTCAATCCTGTCGGACGTTATAACTTTCATCGAAAGCTTTCAATAGCAAAAGAACTTCACGCAATTATCACAGCGGTATCTGTGGCAAAAATGGCAGAAAGGACCGTTTATGTACGAAAAATAAAATTTCTGACGCCAAGTCACGTCGATGTGCTGCATTTTAACCTAGAATACACGATTATAGCTTTATTTTAAACAATTTAGAGGAAACAAGCAGAACGTACTATCGAAATTTGTAGATCCTTGAGGAATTTTTTAATATCACTTGACAAGAAAAAATATAACGACAAGGTAATGATTCAAAAAAATATTTTAAAGACTGAAAATAAAAGTTATCATTCTTTGTGTACATTCCAGACGCAACTTCTGATTTTAAAGGTCTAACCTCAAATGGATGAAACCATTAATTCGTCACAAGTCTCGATGTTTTAGTATCCTTAAAGATATATTAAAAAATTATGTGTCCCACAAACAGCTCATTGCTAAAGGGAAGTCAACCAACCTTTTGCTCAACTTCAGTGAGCCATAACAACTGACTATTCAGGCAGTAGGATTCTTCATCTTCACTTAAGTCCTTCAGAGAAGAATTTGCTTGGAGTAGGAAAAGAAAAGAAGAAACTACAAATTATTCATGAGGCTGCAGGGACAGTAGATTAATTTTCATTTCTCTCTCTCTCTCTCTCTCTCTCTCTCTCTCTCTCTCTCTCTCTCTCTCTCTCTCTCTCTCTCTCTCTCTCTCTCTCTTTTTTTTTTCCCCTCTGTGTTCCTTTATCTGTCCCTGCCACATACGTTTTCTCTCTAACTCTCCCATTTCTCATCGGCAATGCCCCCCCCCCCCCCCTCTTCTCACTTCTCTCTTTATCTATCTCTCTCTCTCTCTCTCTCTCTCTCTCTCTCGAGATCAATCTTTCCCCCAAATATCTCGTTCTCACAGACGACAGATTTGGTTCCTCCTCAGTCTGTATTCTTTACCTCCTCCTCAATCTGTGTTCGTCAGTCCCTCTATGCAGTAAAATGTTGGGGTTTTTTAACTTCTTTTAGATCCTCTCTTGCATAATTCTGATCCACTCTACTGCTTAGCTTTCAAAACAAGGATTCACAATCTAAATTATAATTTACCAAATTTCAGTTTAAATAATGGAATAAAGTATATTATTCTATGGAAGAAATCTAGCCATCATGAGCCCCGACAGGGAGTGCAAGTTATCATTCACTTCGTAATCTTCTATTTTTTTTAAATTGTGATAAAGAAGAAGCAGCCGGACAATGATAGACGCTCAGACATACCAAGGTACTTCGAGGGATCGAAAGAATAATGCGAGTAATTCATAATAAAATACGGATAACAACAACAACAACAATATTGTAAGCCTAAATTTAACTCAAGTAAGATTTTTATTTTTTTTTTTAAATAAGGAAAGCGGGAAGATTCAAGAATAGAAAATATGAATCGAACTGATTGCCTTGCATAGACCAGTCTAAATGCGTCATTTGATCTAATAACCTAGTCATAAAAAAGCGAGTATTGCCCTTACTTACCTAGACTAAGTTGTTTATCTGGAAAAAAGTCAGAGAGAGAGAGAGACCATCTATAAAAAAAGTTTCTTTCCAATCTGAAAATTCATGTTTGATACATAGGAATAGGACTTTAATTAAAAATAGAAAGAAGAGTAGACATGCAATGATAGAAGCTCGATGTTACATTTCAATTATTTGTCTTTTAGTCTTTATGCTACATTAAGCATTGTTGCATTCGAAATCATTATTCGGAGCGGGTTCAAATCCGATTATAGTATGGGGATATAAGAGTGAAATAAAAGCCGAGCGCCTCCTGTTTAAAAAAAAAACATAATAAGATTAGCGAAGAGAGAGATGGAAGTTGACTCCAACAACATGAAATGAACAGCAATTCAGTGGTTCACGCTAGTTTGAACGCGGAACAAGCGAGGAAAACAAAATAGAAAAACAAACACGAAAGATCGTTATCGTCCAGTGTGTAAAGAAAGATGCTCGTTTTCCTGTTTGTCTCTCTTATCCTCTTCCACATGACTTCCTTTCCTCTTCCATCAAAGAGACCAGTTTCTCTTCTTGATTTATTTTTTCCGCGCTTTTACTTACTGCCGATTTACTTGCTCTCTCTCTCTCTCTCTCTCTCTCTCTCTCTCTCTCTCTCTCTCTCTCTCTCTCTCTCTCTCTCTCTCTCTCTCTCTCTCTCTCTCTCTCTCTTTCTCTCCACACACACACACACACAGAGTTTTTCTCTCTTTCTTTCTGTTTTTTTCCTTCTCTTCCCATTTTTCTCTATCTCAATTCCAGCTGGCTCTCCTTTACTCTATCCTCTTTAATGTCTATGTTTTCTTTCCTAATCTATTTTTCCGTTCTCGGTATTTCCAATCTCAATGAACTGTCGCTTTAGACAGTGGATCAGAGCCCTTAAGATTCTACATTTAAGATCGGTGTGATGGTCCTTCATTAGTTATTATAACAGGTCTTCATGATTGTGTATATATGTATAATTATGTGCTAAGCAGGTAACCTCATTTTATGATAATCTCTTTTTCAACAATAGGAAAAAGGAATCATTGTAAGGGTTACCATAGGGAGAAAAGAAAGCAGTGAAAGGCAAATAAACAATAATGAAAGAAAGCAGAAACGGAAAGAGAAAAAAGAACGAGGGCTAAGTGAAGTGGGAGAAAGTGGGAGATAGAGGAGAAACGCGGTAGAACATAAAAGAGAGAAATGGAAGGATAGAAGGAGAAGGGTGACGACGAAGAGGTGAGGGGAGGGTGGATAGAAAAGTGGGGAAAGAGAGGAATTATAGGAAAGTTGATTAAAAAGAAAAGGAGCCTGAAAGGGGGAAATAGTTGGACGACATAAAACTAAGATCTCCAAGAGAGTTGTAACGAAAAACACAGAGGATATTAAATAGATCGATACACCGATAGCTTGATAGAATGATAGATTTTTATAGAAAGACAGATAGGCAGATAGAAAGAAAGATAGAAAGATAGATAAAGAAACTGATAAACAAACAGATGGCATGGAAGATAGGTGTTGATTTGAGGGAGGGTTAGAGAAAGAAAGAAAGAAAGAAAGAGAGAGAGTGTGTGTGTGTGTGTGAGAGAGAGAGATAGAGAGAGAGAGAAAGAGAAAGAGAGAGAGAAAGAGAGAGAGAGAGAGAGAGAGAGAGAGAGAGAGAGATATTTACCTAATTAGCATACGCCGTGCGGACTTGTAGAACAGACAGAAACACTGTGACCAATTTTTATATTTAAAAAAAATATTTTTTCCGTTTTTTTTTTCTTTTTCTTCTAATAAATTTCCATTAAAATGTCCATGAACCTAGGGGCTTTATATTTATTTATTAAATAGAAAACACTTTGTTGTCATTATCTTCTTAGAACTAACTCCAAAGAACGACATTCTTGTCATAACAAATGAGATTTATGAAAAGGACGGAGTTAGTAAATAACATTCTTTTATAAATCATATAGTAGTTCTAAACATAGTTAGCAAAATTATTTGTCTACATTATCAGAGAAATGTAAACGCATGTATGTGGCTCACAGCGTGTATTCTGCTCCAGGAGAGAAATAGTAATGTAGCGAAAGAGCACTATTGAAATTACTCACTGTCTGTCTATCTGTCCGTCTGTCTGTCTCTCTCTCTCTCTCTCTGACTCAGTCTCTCTGTCTGTCTGTCTCTGTCTGTCTCTGTCTGTCTGTCTGTCTGTCTGTCTCCCTCTCCCTCTCTCTCTCTCTCTCTCTCTCTCTCTCTCTCTCTCTCTCTCTCTCTCTCTCTCTCTCTCTCTTTATTTCTCTCTACGAGATGGGATCTTGAAGAGTTACATTCGACCCACCCCTCTCTTCATCCCTGACCGCAGGTCATAGGAGGCACGGCCCTAAGGCCACGGCACGCCCCCTAACCCCGATCGACATCCGCTCCTCTCCCACCTTTCGTGACACACGGGTTGCCGTGGTGACTCCAGAGACTGATGAGAGGGGCGACCCCATTGGCTGGCCTATCGACCCGCGCGCCAATCAAATCACCGCTCGTGAGATAGCCATTTCTGCGGGAAAAAAAGGCCGAGAAAAAATATCTAAAAAACTATAAAAGTTATAACGTTTCTTGCTCTTTGCCAGTCCTGTTCAAATGAGTCTGGTCGATAATGAAATGTCATGAAACATTATTCAAGATCTGATTTGAAAACGTAAAAGATATAATTATAAGAAGATTTCTGTCCAAAAAATCTGCACTAATTTTTAGGCAGGAATGGGTTGAACTTTAAATATCAATGATTTTTTTTTACTTAGAATTCCATTTTTATCAGTTGATTTTTTCAAGTCCATTAAAATCATGTAAGCATTCTACTATTCTACTTGCCTTTTGTAGAAATCGATTTTACTTAAAAACTTAGATTCATAGGAGAAAGAAGGAACGGTCGGTATTGAAGCGGCACCAATGTTAAATTTTTACTTTTTGTTTGTTCAACATAGCCTGCTATTTGTTATTACAGGAATCAGAGCTTACGAAGTATCTGTTCATAGCTAGAAATCTAAATCATTGTACGAGAGTTCTCTTCTGTGGAATTCTATGACAGAGCAAACTACTGAAAATCGAGGATGATACTTACATTTTTAAAAGCATTACTGTGGTGAGCTTTATTTATTTATTTTATTTTATTCTTTTTGTTTTTTTTTTTGTCTTTTATTTTCTTTTTCTGCAAAGGGTAGGAAGAAATCTGTAAAGTCGTTCCCAATATGAGTGCCTTTCTGCACAACTAAAAGGATTCTTGGACTATAAAGCCATTTTAACTTTAAAATTGATGGTAAGGGAATTGTAACACAACAACATATTTATTGATTCCGATAAAAAATATTCAAAGAATGGTTACGAGGATAAACTTTTATTATAATATCAAGTATCGAAACGGCGGTCATATTCTCCCCTAATTAAAAATAAAAAAAAATCTATAAGTCTAGCTTTTGGTTCTTATTCTAATGTTAATCCTAGATAAGACACATTTTTACATAGCACTCCCTCAACCACGAGATACCCAAAAGAGACATGACAAGACTTTTTCACCCAGTCTTAACCCAGTCAAGGTCTGAGACTCTATTGATTTTACCCGATAATTAAATTGTGGACCCCGTCTCGATGTATTCTCCCGTGCATAATTTAGACACAAAGTCCAACGATTTGCTCCTCTCCGTGGATCTTTTTTTTTTTTTTTAATTTTTTAACTAGCGGGGTGTCTCCGTGTTGTCGGCTGGGTTTAGACCCTCGGCTTTATGAATCATGAATCGGGACTGACAAATCTTTCGGCCTGGTGGACTTCACGGTGCAGTTCGATTTTGTTGTTGTTGTTGTTGTTGTTGTTGTTGTTGTTGTTGTTGTTGTTGTTGTTGTTGTTGTTGTTGCTGTTTTTTTTTTTTTGTTTCAATTACTTTTTTCTTAGGTTCCTCAGTTTGTTTCAATAATTTTTTTTCTTAGGTTCTTCAGCTACTTTCTTAGCTCATGTTGAGAGCGTGACAAGAATGTGGGAGAACTTCTACTGATTTCTTTGCTCCGATATTTTTTTAAGTTAAAAAATGTACTTGTTTGCTATGGCAGAAAGTACATATATGTTTGGTGCATCATTTTTGTAACCATTTTTTTTTGTTCTAAAATTAGCTTATGCTTAGTGGGTTGAAGTACAACAGTAACGCTTGGTTCTGTTCGTTCTAAATCGGTGAGTTACCATAATCTTCTCTACATATTGTTTTTTTGTTGTTGCTGTTGTTGTTTGGAACAGCGTCCTGGTTGTGGTCATTATTGATGTTGTTTTATATCAAGTTAAAGTCATTGTTCTTCATCATCATTATCCTCATTATTATCATCATGCTAATTGTAATCATCATCATCACCATCATCATCATCATCATCATCATCATCATCATCTATTTCCTTTGAATTCTCTTCTCCCTTTGAATAATAAAAGATTTGCAGAAAAGAAAAAAAAATGAACAAAACTTGTTTCGATATTAAAAAGAACATCACTATGGAAGTAAAATAATATTGATAATTATGATGATGTCAAATATGACATAAGGAGCTGGGAAAAAAACCCAGAGGGATAGGGAAATAGGGCATGGTAGAATTCCAGAAAAAAAAGTGAAGCAACACTTGAATCCCAAACCTTTGCTCAGTGTCAGCTTAAATACTCCCATACATATATTATGTAAAAGAACACACACACACATAAACTTATTCATAACCCTCTGAATCCTATTGCTCGTATGTTATTGCCAATCTTTCAGGACGTAAAATGTTAACCATTTGATTCCCCAGATAAGAAGCGAAGAAGGAAATTATGAATATCATCGGCTACGATCGACTCCACATGCAGGAATGAAAAGGTCGACCGGAACTGACCCCAAACTCCCATCTTACCCTAGAGGCCCACGTTTTCCCTACAGCTTCATGTTTTCCTTTGTTTTATTTCTCTTTCTATATATCTCTACCCCTCTCTCTCCTCTCTCTCTCTCTCTCTCTCTCTCTCTCTCTCTCTCTCTCTCTCTCTCTCTCTCTCTCCATCTATCTATCTGTCTGTTTCAGGTCTATTTCTATACACTTTCAGTTGCAGAGTTACCGTTGCTTTAAATCAATTGTCACAGCTTTGGGATGTTTCTTGCAATCTAACCTATATAAAATCTCCTAGATTAACGTATTGCGTTTTTATGATTTTCTAGTGCTGAGAGAGCCACGGTCTATCCCACTTACACACAATAATCAGCTTTTGGCCTCGAGTTAACCTGAGGTGATGCGCTGAAGAGTTTTTTTCAACCCCTTCCTTCTAGAGAATCACAGTAGGTGATGTCATCTGCCCAGCACTGTGGCCCAGAGAACGATAGGAAGTGACTAGATCGGTATTGGAGAAAGAGATAGCGCCAGAAACACCCGCATAACAGGCACAGGACAGTCGGCAATTATGAGCTGTCAATCACTTCCCAGACCACTTTTATCTCTCTTCTTGCCTGTCTCTTAGCTTCCTTTCGACATCACTACCAGACACATTATGTTAGTTCAGTCTTAAAGTGCCTTCTATTGTGTATGTTTTTTCGCTTTGTAAAGTATACTTTAAATCATCGTTTCATGGCTTACCTGTCAGTTTAACGCTTCGTTTGAGCTTTCAAATATTTACCTGCTCAATACGGTGTCACTGCCAACTTACATTTATCTGCATCCTTCTTTCACTTTCCCCGTCATTATTTTACTTGTGTCTCAGTCGCATTTCCTCGTTTTCTTTCTGTCCATCTGCCTGTCTTTGCTTCTGCTTGTTTTTCTATCTCTTTCCCTCTCTACTCCCTGTCGCTCGTTAGCTAAATTATTCTATGTCGCCTCAGCTGATACTGTCTCTTCCTCATCTCCAACCTCTCCACCTCACTCAAACCGCTCTCAATATTTCCCATTCTCTGTGTACACTTAAAAATCTTCACAAAACCTCCTCATCCTAGCATCTTGCGTGTGAGGATGTTAATACACCGGAGGTACACTCAACCCCGCAGCTATAAAGACTGACATCTCCTTAATCCTAGCAGAGAGGAGACTTTTCCTATCTTTATCCGGTGCTGAATTGATAGGCCTAATTTTTTCCTCTTCCCGGAGTGCCAACAGCGACAGAGATTTTGATTGATGAGAAATAGGCTGAGCAAATGTTCGCGGTTTTGTCGCTGTGCAAACGCAGCGTCGGTAAAGATGCTAAAATGAGTGTCTTTTTTTTCCAATCTCTTAAAGAGATATGGCAGATAATGATCTAAGCGTGTCCTAGTTGAGCAGTCATGAAAATGTGCACTCGCTCATCTTCAAAACGTCTCATCGGCTATCCTCTCCCAAAGCTTCTGCTTCCTAAAACTAACTTTTTTTTTTTCATTCCATCGCACAATACCGCGCGCACACACACACACACTCATTATTTTTTCTTAAAACGTATACTTCGTATGGAATCATTTTCGCAGAATCATAATAAAACCATTTGATCAGGGTGCGAGGGTACGAAAAAAAGAATCTAAAGAATGAAAAATGATAAATAATTTACAATTTTTTACCATTAAAATCTGCTAAAAAATTCTTCTAATTCAATTCAAATAAAAAATGAATTATGTTTACCGTCAGTTTATTGCCAATGACACTAGTTCACTTGAATGCAAATTCAGTGTGTAAATTATGCTGTTAAATTCATGGTTATCAATTTCTGAAAACCCTATCTCTCTATATGAAAATGTTTCTTTTTTCTTTTTTTAATCTTCAAGACTGTTGAGCTGAAAGCTATTAATTTTTCAAATGTAAACAGTAAATTGTAATATTTTTTTTTGTCTAATCGAATATTTAAACAAATACTGACCCAAAGGTTTCTTATTCTTAAACAGAACGTAAAACGCGCGGAACGCTATGCAGTATTTTGCACGATTTTGAAAATGAGCATAGTAATGAAGTGTAGGAAAGCCCGTTAGCTCATAGAGAATTCAGACTAAACATCAAATATATTTGCTTTGCTTGAAAATAAAAAGTCTTGATAAAAAGGTAGGAAATGACCTAGATTAAAAAAAAAAAACCATCTTCTTAGCTGCACATGAGCTTGGTATAGAACAACCAGTTTTGTTATCTGCATGTGAGATAGATATAGAACAACAAATTGTGTAATCTGGAAATGAGCTAGGTGTAGAATAAGCGGTCTTGTAATCTGAATGCAGTTTTTCTACAGATTAGTCGGTCTATAACTAGCTCATTGTTGTGGACCTTTTTATTTCCAATCACATTATCTAGTTTCACTCAGGCAGTGCAGATCTAAAACTGTAAGGTCCTACCAGAGAGGGTAATATCTACACTCTCGGGTACTACGAATAGCCGCATTATAGTGTCTCGGGTTCTAAACCTCGAACAGTGAACTCCTGGAAATCTCTGATCAAACGCTCTCTCCATGGCTACGGAAGCTTCTTTTAGTCATGTGCATCCATAATGCAAACTTATGTCCGCCTTAATATTTTCAATATCATCATTATCGTTATGGTGAACTCGGTACATTGAATCCTTCAACAACGGCAAAATGAAAACGCGTTGCGGCCCTCCTCCTCCAACAAATCACTTATCCTGTTTGTGTCCAGCTTTCGATTTTGCGTGTAAGACTTGTAACCGACCTTTTGTATTTTATAAGAGATGAATCTACAATAGAGGCGTAAAGATTGAATTTTTTTAAATTACATAATTATTCTTGTCAAATTTCTACGGGTTTCTTAAGTTCAAATTGGTAAATATTTTACACACACAGTGTCCGACACCATTGTTGTACTAGAGCTGTCTTTTGCGTAGCAAGAATCATGATCTAATTTTATTCGTTTTGTTTAACTTAATTAGTTTTACATCTTTTGAGGGCTCTTTTGATAATAGAAGACGGTGGTCTTCCGTCAGGTTAGAGACAATACTGATTAGATAGCACCGCATGACCATAAGTTCTTCCGAGGAATCGAGCATGAGTATTGTCAGTCAACCGTTCTGTTTACCGAAGCCATAAAAAATTAGTTGTTTTATTTAATAAAATAATGTTTGCCGTTGCTTTCTTTATCGGGAAATATTCAACTATTGTCTTCTACATATTGGAACAAAAAATCTTATAGGGTTACATGTCTGGGATACCAATGAAAACTATGTCTAATTTGCAAAGATTGAAAAATATTTGAATATCTGGTACTTCAGTTTGTAGATGTAGACTTTATAAAGACTTCAAAGTAACCTCCTAGACATTCTGATCAATACAAGTTTTTAAAACATTAGTTTGTAGCATAAACGTAAAGGAGCAAAATACAATAATTGCGTACGTTAAATAGTTTCTAGAACTAGACTTCCCTAATCTAAAATGTCAGGGTTTTTTTTATTTCGAGCAAGTGAAACCTTATGCGCTAAACATAAAAGAGGGCCGTTTTGATGCTTGACATAACAAAAGTTAACCATTGTAATCACCCTTTGAATACTGCTTATCGGAATCAATAATTGTGTTGCTGTGAACTCACGGAAGGTGTGCTTTCTTGCCGTTTTTGCTGATTTGAAAGTATAAAAGGCATATAGACCAATAGCCTTTATAACTATGTCTCAAAATTATTTTTTATTACACGTGATTTAGGAATATAATTTAAAACAAACAATAAATATCTACAGATTATAATAGTTTTTAAAGAGTCCAAACTTAAAGGATACATGAAAGTACCTAATAATATTTAAGATGAAAATAATGAAAAAGCAGCTTATTGCGTATATTTTTCTCCTTCTTTTTTTTTCATTGTTTATTAATACATTATTTTTTTTTTTTTCTATTGCTAAATTCGTTTAATGTTGTTAAAGGTCTATCACCTTTAATAAAGTTACCGCTCAGAATTTAAAAAAAAAGGATGAGAAAATGCAAGTATTTGCGAAATGATTTTTGCCTTAAAGTAACTATCTAATCTTTCAAAAAAATTCTAAGCAATGTTTACATTAATAGAATGCAACGCAGTTACTCTAATCTACAGTTCATTAACCATTAACTTTGCTGCGACCAATAATAAAATTGCATTGAATAAATACTGTTTTGAAAAAGAAAATTTTTTCAGAACTCACTTGATTCCTTCAAGTGTTTCCCTATTTGCACCAGTTATTATAATTTCAACATTGGGAAGTAATTACAAGTCATCACTTCCCCTCCCCCTCCCCCTCAAAGATTTGGATAAAAATCAATAGAATTTTTAAGCTAAATTTCTATGTATCTTCCATTAAAGATGGCAGCAAAATGTGTCCAACTAAGTCCAAAACAGCCTTGCTCTCGCGTGTCGTATAAAATGTTCCTCTGTTCTCATTATAATCCTCTTATAGCATCCGTTGTTTACACGGCATTGTTTATTGAGAGTGAAGGGCGGATAATATTAAAGAGGATCTTCCATGCGGCCATCTTGGGTAATGCTGCCTAACAAGACGCCACGGTAAACTTCCTTTTGTTAGAGTCCTCAGCAAGGCTTAGAGGTGATTTACTTTAGCCCCGAGGCTTGCTCTTCCATTCTCCTCAGTAAATAATTATAGACCTTATTATAATGATCAACGTCGTGATAAGTGAAGTGCTGTGTTGAGGTTAGAGCTCAGAGGACGAAAAGTCGATACGGATCAGTGTTGAACAGGAATCGAAGCAGCGCTGGATATTAAATAAGGAGTTAAAAAAGGGATGTAGATCTACATTCCTGTTTTTGTTGTATATGTTTAGCTACATTACTATCTTAATTTTATATTGTGAATATTTACAAGATTATACAAGTAGCATCTATCTACTCTTCGTCCATCTATTTCTTCATAATTTCCACTATAACTTTTTGTCGTTCCACTTACTTGCGTTGCTTTTAGTTTGCCGTGGCGCCCTCTTGTCTTCTGACTATCCTAACTATATATATATATATATATATATATATATATATATATATATATATATATATATATATATATAATGTTTTTTTGTTTTTTTTTTCAATTCAGTTGCTGTAAAGCAGTTTTAATCAATATAGAATTTTTAAACATTTGTGGTCCATACACTTAAAAACCATAGAACCAAAAGAATTAACAGCTAGAACTAAATAATGTTGAAATTTTGCTGACTGAATTTAAATTAACTAACACGCCTTCTCTCTTGGTAAGAATCGACAAGTACTGAGACAACGAGCTTACTACAGCATGCCTGAAGGATGTTAAAATACCTATATTATTCTATCTTTCCACATCAATATTGATCAACCTGCATGTAAATCTAGCGATTACTTTTAAGACATAACCAACACCAAACAACACTTCCTTTGAAATAATCAGGACGAATGCATTTTCTGTAAAAAATCAAAGCTAAATATCGCGAGGTAAATGGGATGCCGGACAAATTTTCTCCCTCAGAAAGAAAACTCTTCATGGGTATAATGGCAAGACTTTATATATTAGTAGGATTCTTATATCAAATTAAGAAAAATTAAATTCTGTAAATTTATGTTAAGGGCGATGCCTTCGCAAAAAGATGTGCACATTTCCATTTCAGAAACAAAGATGAACACATTGACATGTGTATAAAAAATGGAAGTCGAGAGAGTTGGTTTTTGAAAAAAAAGAACCGCTCATACTATTAAAACTAAGTCAACGAAAGTCTGCTGGGTGAGAAAGAGAGAGAGAGAGAGAGAGAGAGAGAGAGAGAGAGAGAGAGAGAGAGAGAGAGAGAGAGAGAGAGAGAGACAAAGACAGAAACAGAGACCAGACATAAGGACATAGAGACATAGATGGAGACAGATAAACAAAGACAAAGAGACTTAGAAAGAAAATTGAAGAAAAGGCATATGTCATAAAGTAATATTACACAGTCATGCGAGGCGGTTAAGCAAAGACAGTACTTGAAAAGGATAAGAGTCAACATAAGTGGCAAAATAAAAATTTCTAGTGGATACGATAACAAAAAACTGCATTATTGTGTTTATCAACAGACTTTAACACAATTAAACAAACTCAACTCATATTTAAGGACATTTCAGTATGTTTTATTGTTAGGTGCTGATTACTGTCATTTTCGCAACGTTCGTGACCTGTTTTACAGCTGGATACCAATTTCACAGATGGGCGAACTGAGAAAATGTAGATGAATTGCTTCTCAAGGCGATTACAGCATGAGATGTGGTTGGGATTGAACCTACAAGCACCGCCAGGCTGGCCTACAAATGTTTCTACTATGTAAACTCTTTAGCACATACCCACACACGATTTATATGCAACTTTAACGGGAAAGACCATTCTCTTTTCATATTTTATGTGTGCAAGATGAAAGGGAGTCGCGTGCATTTGGTGCTCTGTCGTCCAAACATGGCCACAATCCGCTTTTCAAAGACATGTTACAAGCACGGCTCGCGATTGGTTGATTCGATGATTAGTCACGTGTTCACATTTGCCAAGAAGATCAGCAAAACCACGCGAGATCGGTCTCTATTAATGCATCTCTCATATTTAGGCTCTTTTGAAAAGCTCTATCAAAACACGTTAAGTTTTGTGGCGTGATGTTGCGTTTCCCAACATTCATTCATGCCTATTTTTATAGCCTTTCGTTTCGTGCAGAAAATTATGTTCGCCAATCTCTAACCTTGTTTGCCTTTTGGTTCAAATTATTTTCGGATTCTCTGCTTGAAAGAGGCAAAAAAGTAACGGTTTGTTAAGGAAAAATCCGCTTGGACTCATCAGCAGCGCTGCTTTTCAACACTTAGGTATTTAGTGTAATCCCCCGACCGCAATTTCCGACCTTCTAAATACACATAATTT
>JAWDGP010005065.1:477500-485000 GCA_033675545.1 Elysia crispata | reverse complement strand
TTCTAGTCTGCCTGCTAAAAGTATCCCTTTGTAGTTGCCGCATTCACTCTCTTTTACCTCTCTTATACGTTCAAAGTTATCTCTATCCTCATTTTGTCATCCTCTCCCTCTCGTTTTACGCCTCTCTTTCCTTTATCTCTTCCTTCTCTGTCTTTCTGTCTCTGCTCTGTCTCTGTCTCTGTCTCTGTCTGTCTGCCTCTCTCTCTCTCTCTCTCTCTCTCTCTCTCTCTCTCTCTCTCTCTCTCTCTCTCTCTCTCTCTCTCTCTCTCTCTTCCTGTTTGTTTGTTGTTTCTTTTCGTTTCACCCCACACACACACACACACACACAAAACCGCTCTTTTACCGAGGAAGGTTTCGATCTTATCCACCACAAACTACTCCAACTGATTGGTCGGGGATTCTCCTCAGCAAAGCGAGTGGAGAGAAACCTCTGTTTTTGACCCCAAGGGCGACAAATGACAAGTCTGCGGCTGGCGGAGACCGCGAACTCATCCCCTAACTGATGCTTTTTATCTCCCCTTTTTTGCTCTCAGTTTTCCGCCTCTCTTGATTCTATTTTGCCTAAAGCTTGATTGCCTTCACTCTGCCACTTTATCTTGGGGATGGTGAGGGAAGAGTGAGCAAATAACCTTCGACCCATCACCCTTGACCTACCCCCAGCTGTCGGCCTTTTTTCTGGCCTGGGCACCAGTCATCCCAGTCATCCTCATCAGAAGTAGCTTCTTCTTTGTCGGGGTGGGGCATCGCAAAGCCCTTTACCTCTTCTGTCATGTGTAACTTACAAAAAAAAAAATTCATGTCGGGAGAAGAAGCATAAAATCAGAAAGAGTATAAGAGTAAGAAAAAAAGAGGGAGGATGGGTAAGAAATGGCGAGGCCAGAGAAAGAGAGAGAAAGAGAGAGAGAGAGAGAGAGAGAGAGAGAGAGAGAGAGACAGAGACAGAGAGACAGAGAGAGAGAGAGACAGAGAGACAGAGAGACAGAGAGACAGAGAGACAGACAGACAGAGAGACAGACATTATATATATATATATATATATATATGAGAGAGAGTCTCAAAACATACAGACAGACCCAGCGAGACAAATATCAATGCGATTTTTTTTTCTCATTGCCCACTGCTAAATCTTCATTAATTCCATCTGAACCCAAATGTTATGACAATTAACAAAATAAAGGCCAAAAAATGACATGAGGTGAATAATTCAAGAGATATGAGCAGAAAAGCGGAAAGAGTTGGAAAGATAATCATCTACAGGGTGGAATATTGAACGCTGGAAAATAACTGGATGAACTGAAAAGACAAAAAAGAGGGATAAAAGGGAGAAGCTCGGAGCTGGTTGAGACGATGGGAAGAGATTGGAAGAGGGATGGGCATTACGAGTTTGACAAGACGAAAGATAAAGAAAGATGGATAGATAGACTCAAATTGACACAGTCGATCAAAAAAAAAAAAAAAGGAAAGAAAGATTAGATGTTTTATTTTAAAAATGAAATAATTTTCTTTATCTCTCTGGTGAGGCGACTGATCAAAACTCACTCTTAGTTTTTAACTTGCAAAATCGCACAACTAAAATATATGTTGTTGTTTTTTATTTCTTTTCTCTGCACATAATTTTTTATTTTATTTTCCAGTGACCAATTTCTTGCGTGTTTTCTCTCCCCTCCTCTGAATCCCTACAATCTTATTCTATGAAGTTGGTTTTTTTTTGTTAATATTCTCCTTTAACTCCCCCATCCATCTTTCCTCCCCTCTTTTTTTTTTATTTTTTTTTTTCGGCTTTCCCTCACCCATTCGTCGACGCTCTTCAAGCTCTTACCCCATTGTTGGCAGGCAAAAGTGAAGCAACCTCTGGTTGTATTGTTCTTTTTCTTTCCCAACGCGGTCAGCAGTGTGGAAGTTTTAATTTCCTGTTCAAATACTTGACGGCGGGTACTCCAGAAACTTGTTTGGTTTGTATAAAAATGATAGCTGGAAATTGAGGAAAATTAAAGAGCCCTGATCTGAAGAGATGTCAAGAGGCAAATCAGTTGAAATTTCTTTTCTTTTTATGTTTCCTCTACGAAGGATGAACCAAAGTTGATTTTTATGCAATTGTCGAAGGAGAGGAGGTGAGGATGTCATGTGGACGGATGCCGGAGAGAAGAGATTGGTAATGATGATTTTTTTTTGTTGTTGATACAACAATAAAATGAGGGTAAGGAAAGGCGTGTGTGTGTGTGTGTTGGAAAAAGGGGATGTGGGGGAGCGGGGTGGGGTGGGGGTGGGGAGACAAGAAGAAGGGCGGGTGAAGTTGATAGAGGAACTGCTGGCGAGTATTTGTTTAAAATAGTATTTGCTTTCTTTTTCATGTCATCAGAGCACTGTATAAGAAGAAGAGAGGGAGGGGGTAGGGAGAAAGGAAAATCCAAGAAGCGGAGAATTAGAGTTGTGATAGAGAAGTGGATTACAATGAGGAAAAGAGGATAAGAATGAGGAAAAATGATGACTTATCGAAGCTGTGGTCTGCTTGTCATCTGAAGAGGATGATCGCGCAATGTGACTTAAAAGCAAACAGAATTTCTCGGAGATTTTTTTTCTCAAGTGTAATCGGACGGGTGTCAGTGGAGGAAAGTGGCTGCGGTGGAGAAAATATTGTGGTTTCTTTGTCTCCACTGTTTCCATTTCAATCGATGAGAATGTTGCAATAGAGTGGGAGATGAATCCGACTTTTGAGAGATGAGAGAGGTTTAATCTTCACACTGGCATAACAACTATGTTTAAATATCACGACCAGCCTATAAATTATCTCTAAGCAAAGAAGTTCAAATTTGCGCTCTTCGGAGAATCATAGGCATTTGTTTTGGGAGGGTGTCACGATTGACGCGTTTTAAGTTATGAGCGTGAAAATGACAGGCACAAGATGAAAAAAAATTATTATGTTGGGCAAAGAAATGGTAGAGACAAAAAAAAAGGGGGGGAGGGGGGAAAGGATGGGTGGAGGGGTGCTATTGAGTTTGTTGGTTGACGGATAAATTATTAAAAAAAATAATATTCTGCAATAAAAAATAAGTGTAGAGGAATAGTGAACAATTATTCTTAAGGTTGAGTTATCACTGAGAGCGAAAGAGAAGGGCTGGGTTCAGATAGGGGACTAAATGCGAGGAAGAGTGATTAAGATAAAGAGATAATATGAGAGTGCACTCACAAGGCACCAAAGGAAAAGACATGAACAGTAACTTTTATTTAACATTGTAGAGTAACAGAGTAAATACAACTGACACATGCTGCAGAACTCATTTCGCATCTTTTTTCTTACCCTCACCTCTCTCTCTCTCTCTCTCTCTCTCTCTCTCTCTCTCTCTCTCTCTCTCTCTCTCTCTCTCTCTCTCTCTCTCTCTCTCCAAATTTTTATCATTGCTGATTGCAACTCTTTGGCTTTTCATAACCTCCTATTGTATTTAGACTATTATCTTTACAATGTCGTCTATTGATGAGTCTGTGTAACTCCCTGTATCCCTTTTATTTTCAGATTTAACAAAATGTCATATAAATATGTGGAATGACAACTTTAGGTTACTTTTCAAGTAGCAGTTAAATTGAAAAAGGGTACTGAGAAAATATCTCGTTACAAAACGTTCATCACAATGAATGAGCTGAATTATAAGTTCAGTGACGAAAAGAGAGAGAGAGAGAGAGAGAGAGAGAGAGAGAGAGAGAGAGAGAGAGAGAGAGAGAGAGAGATTGAGAGAGAGAAAGAGACAGAAAGAGAGAGAGTCAGAGAGGGGAAGAGAGAAAAGAAAAAGAGAAAGAAAGAGAGAGATTGAGAGAGAGAGAAAGAGCGAGAAAGA
This sequence comes from Elysia crispata, assembly GCA_033675545.1. Lineage (NCBI taxonomy): Eukaryota > Metazoa > Mollusca > Gastropoda > Plakobranchidae > Elysia > Elysia crispata. The sequence continues at coordinate 481,170 of JAWDGP010005065.1, read as the reverse complement.
GAGATTGAGAGAGAGTGCAAATCTGGTCTGAGAGACTAAAGTAGTCCTCAATGAATCTGACATCCATTGTGCTGAAGAGAAATTACCTCTCGCATCTCTCGCATCTCTGCGAGTATTCTCCTGAAGACAGGCATAAGCCTCCTCCTCATTCCCTCCAAATTTCAGAGCACCTATCAGTACACCTCTCCAGGATGATACAATGATAAGTGGCGTCTTGCCTATGACGAAAAAATCTGTCATAGTTTCAGCCATCTTCGAAGAGATGATCCTGTATTCCTCTTCTTTTCTTTATTTTTATTGGAATAAGAATTTGGATGTGTGTGTGGGGAGGAAGAGTTAAGGGAGGTGGGAGGGGGGGGGGGGGGGGGGGAAGGAGGGTGGACGGTGGAGTATTAAATTTTGGAATGAAATCAGAAAACAAATCGGGTTCGACTACTTACGTGAAAGGAAAAATAAATGCTTTTTAAAAATTATTTTTACTATCACGAAAAATTGCACGAATCTGAACGGGAACAAAGTTATCCATTCAAATTTACGTCTGGCTATTTTTTTTTTTAAATAAGTGTGATTTTCTTCTTTTATTAAAATTTATCATATTGGATTGAAAAGATATGCACTGGTATAGCAATTCTCTTTTAAAGAACGAATCATACGGTGCTAGATAACCCAGTCGTTTAAGTTATGGTCTGACAATACGGAAGTCTTGTGATAAAATGCTTGTTTGGGTTATCTAGTAGGTTGGTGGGGTCTGACCTCATTTAAAAAAAAAAAAAAATTATACCCCATGGCTTGACGGGGACCTAGATTTCTCTGCTACCGAAGAGATTAAAAGACATTGTACTTATTCTTCATGCTAGTTGTACCAGATGCGGTCGCAAAACACTAATCGCTTTACCAAGATGAGGGATCAGAAAAAAATGCGATTGTGAGATTTCTAAAACTTAAGACATTCCTACATTGCTATTTTAAATTAAAAAAAAAATAACGGTTAAAAAAGCAACACACATAACGAAAAAAAGTATTCCCAATTTTCCCCAATGGCATGTTTTTCAACAAAAACTAGACCTTATTCATTATTTTCTCAAATTATTTTTTTTGCAACTGCTATGCTTAAACAATAGCAAGTAATACTATAAATTTAACTATTACTGCTCCTGCTGTGGCTTCAACAGATGCTATTGCTTCTACGATTATTGTGTTTTCATTTGCAAGTGCAACTATTACTACTACTACTACTACTACTACTACTACTACTACTACTACTACTACTACTACTACTACTACTACTACTACTACTACTACTACTACTACTACTACTACCACTACCACTACCACTACCACTACCACTACTACTACTACTACTACTACAACTACTACTACTACTACTACTACTACTACTACTACTACTACTACTACTACTACTACTACTACTACTACTACTACTACTACTACTACTACTACTACTGCTACTACTACTATTTCTACTTCTACAACTATTAGTAATACTACTAGTAAGCTGTTACTTCAGTTGTTACTGCCGCTACTAAATAAATTCTCCTATTCCTGATTTTTGCCACTTTTGTTCCTTCTATTATTTCTCTTTTTTAATCATCTCCCATAGTGTCTTAAGCGTAAAATGATACCAAAGGTTTTTTTTTTTCTTAACTATCTTAACATTCTCCAATTGTTCGATTTTTTAAAACTAAAGGTCACAGCACAGTTTCTCATGGTGTTGGATTTGTCTCAGGTGATCACCTTTAAATGTTGATTACTTCTTGAAGTCAAAAGATCAAATGGCAGAGAAACCCGTACACAAAATATCGACAGCTAAATAATTGTAAAGCAAATAGTATTTTTCTTGACTTTCATCGATCTAGGATAATCCTAAACTTTAAGTCGATTCCAAATGTATGATTTTTTGCACTGAGAGTAATTGCTCCCTCTCTCAACCCCTGCTCAATTTTCTCCTTATTTATTTCTTCTTTTCTCTTCCCCCGCTTCCTTTTAACGCTCACTTACACTTTCTCAGCTTGTCCTCAAAGTGTCTCTTTCGAACTCTTGCTTTTTACTCTTTTTCTATTTTTTTCCCTCCCTTTTTATAACACTTTATTGGTTTTCCTTCGCAAGTCATCCTGTCTCTCTGCCTTTCTTTTTTTACCTATCTGTCTTTCATTTTCTCAATTCCTCTTCCTTCTTCCTTGCCTCCCCCCCCCCTCTCTTTTTTTCCAATCTCTCTCTCTCTCTCTCTCTCTCTCTCTCTCTCTCTCTCTCTCTCTCTCTCTGTCTCTCTCTCTCACTCTGCCTTTGTCGCTCTGTGTCTGTGTCTGTCTAGCTGTCTATAACTCTCTCTCTCTCTCTCTCTCTCTCTCTCTCTCTCTCTCTCTCTCTCTCTCTCTCTCTCTCTCTCTCTCTCTCTCTCCCTGCCTTTGTCGCTCTGTGTCTGTGTCTGTCTAGCTGTCTATAACTCTCTCTCTCTCTCTCTCTCTCTCTCTCTCTCTCTTTCTCTCTCTCTCTCTCTCTCTGTCTCTCTCTCTCTCCCTGCCTTTGTTGCTCTGTGTCTGTGTCTGTCTAGCTGTCTATAACTCTCTCTCTCTCTCTCTCTCTCTCTCTCTCTCTCTCTCTCTCTCTCTCTCTCTCTCTCTCTCTCTCTCTCTCCCTGCCTTTGTCGCTCTGTGTCTGTGTCTGTCTAGCTGTCTATAACTCTCTCTCTCTCTCTCTCTCTCTCTCTCTCTCTCTCTCTCTCTCTCTCTCTCTCTCTCTCTCTCTCTCTCTCCCCCTGCCTTTGTCGCTCTGGGTCTGTGTCTGTCTAGCTGTCTATAACTCTCTCTCTCTCTCTCTCTCTCTCTCTCTCTCTCTCTCTCTCTCTCTCTCTCTCTTATATATATATATATATATATATATATATATATATATATAATTATATATATATATATCTGTCTCTTTCTATCTTTGTGTCCCTCACTTTTTCTCTCTCATGTTTCCCCTTTGTCTCAATGCCTCTTCAAGTCACACTTTCTACCCCACCGTCCCTCTTCTACAAAATGTCAAATGTTATGCAGGGGCAGCCGTTGATAGGTTTTTTTGAAGAAATGATGGTTATTGTATGGATAAGGTAGAGATTTTGCCCTAGTTTTTCTTGTATCATTTTTATGTAATTATATTATGCCTACGTGGAGGGAGTATATTTTTCTTTTTTTCTCGGTTTCTCTTACCAATGTCAATTTTATCATTCTGTGTGCAAGTACGGTTCTTTTCACAGGAACTTTCCTTATAGTTTGTTTTTACTCATTACACACCTCTTTCTGTGTCTCTCACTGGGTGTGTACTTTGTATCTGTCTATTTGTTCTCCTCTATCGTTTATATTCTCTTTACGCCTGTAAGTTTAACTTAATCTGTGCAAGAACAGATTTACTTTGTATGAATCCATTTTAATTTGTTGGTGTATTTATGTAAAGAAGACTGAAATTTAAACGTATATATGTCTGTGTGTGCGTGTAATATGTATTTATGTATGTTGGGTGTATGCTATTTCCTACGTGTCAATTCTCTAACTGCTTACCATTTAATAAATTGGTCGTGCAATTATTTATTTATTTATTATCTCAGTATATCTTTATCTTTCTTGTTAACTCTTTTTCTCATTCTTATTTGTGCTCCAGTGATTTTGAT
>JAWDGP010005065.1:445000-472500 GCA_033675545.1 Elysia crispata | reverse complement strand
ACTCTCTCTCTCTCTCTCTCTCTCTCTCTCTCTCTCTCTCTCTCTCTCTCTCTCTCTCTCTCTCTCTCTCTCTCTCTCTCTTTCTCTCTCTTTGTGTGTATATAAGGAGGGAATTGTACTTCTGATGTTATATCTTTTTGATACATTTAAGAGACCCTTGCTATTGCGAGACGATAATAAACGTTTGTAAATAAACGTTGCGAAGAGAAAGTAACATGCCTTTTTTCCCTACTATAGTGACTTTCCTTAATCCATTGATTAAAAAAAACAAACACCGCCCAGGTAAACCATAAAATATCACGTCTCTGTTCCATGGTCCCTGTGCATTTGAGGCAGGAAAGAAAAACTTAGTCGGAATGATAGACAGTTCAGTCTCCACTGGTTTGCTTATTTCGTTAGATCTGCTTGCCTTCATGCCCTGCCAAGCTCTGACAGGCCCAGAAAGGTGAAATCTTCTGACTTTTCCGTTTCACAGGCGTCAATGAGGGAAGGCAACACCTGATTGGTCAATTGTTTACCCGCCTTATTCTTTCCAGGCCGTTGCCATGATCCAGTTGTGAAGGTATATTTAAAGCAAAGCTCACCAGTCTTTTACAACTCTCCTGAGTTTTGGTAGTTCTGCGATTTTGACTGATTTCAGAATAATCATGTCAGGAAGTCGCTAGAGTAGAATGGATTTGCCATTTACTTTATAGTATCCTTGATAAAAAAGGAATATGGGATGGGAGAAGTAGGAAAAGGGGGAGGAGTAGGGATATGGGCGGATTAATTTACTCATCTTCACTCCCTCTTCTTATCATCAGCATCATCATATATAACATTGGCATCATGTTTTATCTTCATTATGACGATCATAAAATCACATTTGTCATCTTTGTTTTCATTATAATCGTTATTATTTTGATTATCAGTGGAATCGGTATCAACATAAGCTTTACGACTAAATAATTATGTTTCTTCTTGTTGTTCTTGTTCTTCTTGTTCTTACTCTTGTTGTTGTTGTTGTTGTTGTTGTTGTTGTCGTTGTTGTTGTTGTTGTTGTTGTTGTTGTTGTTGTTGTTGTTGTTGTTCTTCTTCTTCTTCTTCTTCTTCTTCTTCTTCTTCTTCTTCTTCTTCTTCTTCTTCTTCTTCTTCTTCTTCTTCTTCTTCTTCTTCTTCTTCTTACTATTATTATTATTATTATTATTATTATTATTATTATTATTATTATTATTATTATTATTATTATTATTATTATTATTACTACTACTATTATTAAAATTAGCTATGGTTATTATTATGGTGATATTGCTGTTGTTATTATTATAATAATTACGAATAAAAGAAATACAAAAGGAATCAAATGGACGGACAAACTGGTGAATAGCCGTTTATATAATTGGCTGCTTAAAGACGACTTTTTGGACAGGTCTTAAAACAAAGCAGGGCGTGGCAAATCATCATGAAGGGTTCTGTGAAAGTTTAAAGACATGGATTGTAGTCCATTCAGGTAATGTATAACTCGCGAGATGAAATGATAGAATAGATCATTCGCTGTTAGTGACATAGTAACGAGAAGATTGATGTGATAGGTTACCTTATGCTTGGTAACTAAGGTGGTCAAATAATCGAAGATGGGCACCATTTATCTTATTAAGTTTTAAATAAAGGTATGAGGACACAACAAAACTTAGACTGATGTATAGCAGTTGTCTTATCCCAGAAAGTGCTTGCATACTTGTATTCTTTCTTAGCCCTGATTAATAAAAAATAGTGATTGATCTCTGATTCCGTCGGCAAGCTGCAATGACTGGAAATCTTTATGCAGATGAAGCCACAGATGAATTATATAAAGTATACAATGAAAGTTATGGTGCCGCTAAAACAGATAGAGATTGCAGTAAAAGTCTACATGGACTTTATCGCATTTCATATCGAAGTTAATAGCTGTTGATCATGTTATAGACCACCAAGCTTGCATTGACATTCGTTTGAAGCAATGTCTGTTTTTTGCTGTAAGGTTTACACCTTAACGATTTCTCAAGCATGTCATTTACTTACACACTAACCGAATCACGTTTAATTTTTTTTTCAAATGGTTATTTTTAAATAAAAGCAAATATCATTTACTTAGATTTATTGATTAGATATCATTCTATTTTAAAGGCTTGTGTGTCAAAGTTCACATTGACCTTTGCTTTTTGTATAGATGCCAATAAAATATTGCCATGGCGATGGGAAGACTGACATAAGAAGCCAACACCTCATTTGAAAGCGATTTCAAATATTTCATTTAAAAAATTAAACAAACAAGTTTGCAGGAAGACTTGGCAGATACTGCATTTTGTATATCTCTATTAAATCGAAATGTGCATGATTTCAAGGGTATATATATCATATACCCATACAAATTAAATATAATTTTGAAAAAAATCAAAGAGGCTAAAAAAATCTAACCAGCTTGTTATCGCTCCAAAGCTACTTAAGCCCAGCCAAAGGTGTCATTCATTGGAAGGGCCTATCTTTAAGCTGGTAACTCGGATTTAATTCTAACAAATGGTGTAGGATTGGACAAGATTAAACCTAGCTTAGGATGCGCTTACAACTTCGGTCTAGTTCACACAATCACGGTTTGAATTGTTTCTGTTTGTGGAGTTTTGTTCTTATTGTTTCATTGCAGAGACACTGAGTTGTGTGTATTGACTAGAATCCCCCGAGGCGGTGCAGCCTTAGCTTGGCGATTCCGAAAAGCTTAGCCCGAAATTTTAGTTAAAATTCGATTCGTGTTTCTCATCATTACCAAACATAATAATATCTTTTCCAAAGATTTAATGTCACGAAATAATAAATCAAAACAATCTTTTTGCACTTTGTGTTTAGGAACATTTCATTCCATCTGAATTTGGGAGATTAGTAGAGACAAAAGAATGTACTTGTTTCTAATCGTCTATAAACTGTCCTAGCTTGTTACCCATTATGCTTTTGTGATCAGTTCCTCTTTTTGAATCTTCTTTGAATGTCTCAATGGGAATCTGTGAGATAAAATTATTTAGTGCATAAGAATGTTAGGCAATAAAAATAGTAATTAGAATTTCACGTGTTTTTTAACTTGAAGAAAGACATAATGTGAAAGATACCTGGTCTGTAAGAGATGCGTTTTTTATAAGAAGAAAAAGCAAAGTTTGTCAACAACTCCCGACATTACCTCTGCCACGATCGGTTCGATGACTGTCTTTATAACGGAGAACGTGAGTGCACACATTTCAGTTCTCTCACAGGGTAACGTGGGGGGGAAAAAGCACTCGTTCACTTTTCATTAATCATTATGAGGAATAATTATACCATCATTAGCATGTAAAATTTTAAAATTCACTTTTCATTATAATTTACAATGTGAAGATGGCGCCGAAAGGTTAGATTAAGGAGATATGGGGAATAAACATTACAAGTGAAGTAGTCTCCTTTTAATTTCTTCGTCTGCTTCTAGCTTTCTCCACAAACTGCTAAAAGAAAAAGGTTGCATTATCAGATCTTTAAATTCCTTAACGGTGAAAACGGCGTATGAGACACAATTTTTTTTTAATTAGCTTACATCTACAGTTCAGTAAGAGTTGCGAAAAGATAAATCGTTTCAAAATAATGGTTATTTCCCTTTTAAGATCTACCAAATCTTATTTTACAATGGTTTTGAAAACAGGGTGATTTTGTAAAGGGTATGTTATGTTTGGATTTAGTATATATTGGTACGTGTTATGTATCGTGAGTTATTAAAAAAATGCATTAGAGTTATTAAATGTTTTACTCATAATTATTGATGGGCAGCCAGTTAGACTGACTTTTTTTCTCTAATTTCTAGGTCTAACTTGTAATTTTTCATTTTAGCTTATCTAAATATTTTTTGAACTTACAGTGAAAAAAAAATCTGTTAAATATGGTATCATCGGCAAAGGTGTTTTTAAAAATTAGTTTGTACGTCTCAAAAGCATGACACTACTTTTTTTTTTTAGCTATCTGTGATTAAAATTAACTGTCAACAGAAACAGACAAGTATCCTCTGTCGAGTAACAAAGGCCAGTCGTTGTAAACTCGATGTAAACTTTAAAAATATGAATGATGATAACGGCAAATGGGAAAAAGTGGCTAATAACAGTACCTAGAAAGATTAAATGGTAAAATCATTATTAAGATAAAAACGAAATACCATTTCTTTATTTCACTCTTATTGAAATTATATTTAATTACCAGCCAGCAGATAAATACCTGATTGTAGTCATCCTTAAAACTTGAAATCCTTTTTTTTTAATTCTATAGTTCTAATTCACATGATTTTTTATTAACTTGTTTCAAATGTTTTATACATGTTCAAAAACTTAGAGCTATCTGCTTGCATGCTCTGTTCTGATTTCCGTTTTGTTTTGTTTTTGGGTTGGTTTTTTTTTTTTTTTAGTTGCTTGTTCTATTTCTAACTCTGTATTTTTCTTGCGAGATGTGATGCAATAATTTAATCATTCCTTTCAATAATTATACAGTCCTCAAGAAAAAAAGTAGTAAATTCAGTCTCGAAACCTTTGTTCTTAAATTTTATTTGATGAAAAATTGGCCATTCCGATCTTGGAGTTTGTAGTCTTTTCATCGAATTACTTAGAAGTTCAGGAAAGGCGCGGAATGAAGGGCAAAATCAGTTTATGAGAACTGGCTGTTAAAAGACGCATAGCGCTTATAACAAATTTTTGGTAAGTAAGTCTATAAAGATCATCGTAACGATCTTCTATAGATTTTACCCTAGCGGTCATATTAAAAAAAAAAAAAAAGATAGGTTCCACAACAATGGCAGATGACCACATTTTACTTTCACTTAATAACAGCACCAAAAGGATGGTGTTGTCTTTCTGAAATATCACCGTGGACACAGAGCTTGATCTAGATCTAAATTCTGGAGTTTGTTTCTGAAGTAGAATGTCTTCTTTAAAAGAATTATGATAATCGATGTTGTCCCGGAAAAATTCCTCAGAATGTTAGCACAATAATTATAAAGAAAAAAGAAAAAGAATCAAAGGTCTATTTTGATGTTGATTGTGAAATCAAGTGCAGAAAGATACTGCTAGGTTGTCATTCTTTTCATTATGGATGTCTGTTTCATAAGGGTGGGTGGGTACTTTTTAACAAAACAACAATTTTCTCCAGGCTAAGAAACCATGATTAAGGTTTACCTCTTTCTTTGATTCATTCCAGACAGGCACACCTATTGCTTTCCCTGATGAGGTGACCATAAAAAATGAAACCTCAAAAAATAATACATACAGTACTGCAAAACTTTTACAGAATTGATGATGAAAAGCAAAATCGGAAGAAAAATTGATCTTCTTCCATATTATGGCAACAGCATATTCATGCTCATATTTGCTCTTTTGACTGCAGATAAATGTTTTTGAAGTATGCTTAGCACTGGATTTTTTTTTTAAATCCGTCATCAAACCACAAAGACAAAGACTTTAAATACGGTTAACGATGCGATACAGTTCAATACGGCTTAGGTTTTTAAATCAAGCACAAAATACTGCTAGCAAAGGAGGGGTTAAAATATGAGTCACTACATTGAATGCAAATTAGAAAGCGTTGTTTCACGAAACGTGCAGATAATCAACCAAACATGTTGCTGTCATGATAGTGAGTCTGCACAATGAAGGTTTTAAGGAAATTTACAGCAATCTACTTCAGCGACTGATGTAAAATGTTTTTCTTTCCTTTTAAAACCATTTTTCATTTTTTTTCCAGTAGGTAAATTGAATGTGTTACGGAGTTAACAATCGCGGATAACACATAAGCCTGTGAAATATTTTTTTTTCCCTCGCCCAACGGAAGCGGTTTTTTTTTTCCTAATTTTTGAGAGCAGTCATGATGCATGGCCTGGGGGAGAGCTCTTTACTTCAAGCAAGACTCAGGCCACTTTTCATTGTTTGTTTATTATTTTTTGACTCTCCACCCATGAAGCGATTTTTCCCCGACCAGGCGCAATCTGGCAAATGTTGCTTTTTAAACTTATCGCGCAGGTGAAAGTTTGTGGCTCGTCTGCCGACAGCTAATCTGGCAATGCAGCAGCAGAGCAAGAAGCAGTCGTTGCTGCAGTGAAAGGTTAGCCTGACCTTTCTGAACCAAAGTTAGCTCGCCGCTGACCTGGTTTGAAACTGCCTCAAATCCTGCGATTTTTCATGGCCGACCTTTGTTAGCGTTTGCACCTGAAGTTGAAGCTGGAAATCTTGGATTACTTGGATGGGAAAATGCAGAGAATCTGTCCCACAGCACACTACAGACAATGTCTATTAACGCTCGCCCATACGTCACTCTACAGGCGTCTCCAGTCCTGTCTGAGAGGTCTCTTCACCATGGGCGTCAGATAACAGAATAGTTTACCCCTTTTAGAATGTCATGTTTTCGACCCTTTTCTTTATATACTCTCTCCTCTCCTTCTTTCTTTCATTTTTCTCTCTCCTTATCTCTCGCTCTCTTCCCACGTCCACGTGTATGCTATTGTATCAATAATGGTAATAAAAGGACGTTATATGCTGTATTGAGTGTCTTTAATTTATATAATTTCTTCCCCCCGCCCCCCCCCCCCCCCCATTTTCTTTCTTTCTCTTATGTTAACTATATGACTATTCAATTAACTTTCTACATAAATATATTTTCTAGAAATCTATTTATCCTTTCGTTTAACCCACCTCATTTAAAAACGAATTTGATTATTGTGCATTTATCCCTCTATAATTCCGGCGTCTGTTTATAATTCCTAAAACTATAACATGTTGATCGGTTACTGTTCAGGAAAATAACATCTTTTGCAACTATCATTGCATTCATCAATACTCATAAACTATTCCTTTCAGTATATCTAGGATATTTTTAATCTTCACGTCGATTCATTGGTTCCTCTTCCCTCTTCTCTCTTCCAACAAATCCATCCTGTTTTCACATTCCCAAGTGTGGTGAGGCGTGAGAGGGGCCGATGAAAAAAAAACAAAAACAAAACAAAACATTATTTTCATAACTTGACATTTTAGCCTTGCGAGCCTCGCCCGTGCTGTCCTCCTCTGCGTGTCCCCTCAGAGCTTAGGTTACAGGTCTTCCACTCCAGCCTGATCTCTACCGACACGGCCAGCACCTGGTCTTGGAGCCCTGCTGAACTGGTGAACCATCTTCTTCCTCCCATTTTGCTGAAACCAGTATTTCTATCATTATGCCATCGCTAGCACAGCTTCTATCACCAGAATGCTCCCTTATCCTTTTCCTCGCCACCTCTGGCTCTGCAGGTGGTGTCTATTTGTTGCAAAATTTGTCTATCTTAGTTGCACGTGCACACCTCGCCAGCTTCTAATTGGTCCGCGGACCTGACAGGCAGACACGCAATCTGGTCTCAACCTCCCCGCTAGACGTGTACGGCTCTTATACTTCATGTGTTAATATGCTTATAACTATAGCTCCATAACGGGATTTCAACCTCAGTTTGTTCTGATAGTCAAAAGTGGAGGACGAAGATTCCTTTGTCCAAAATATTTACTGTAGTACACATTATATCCAAAATAGTTACTGTAGTACACATTATATCCAAAATAGTTACTGTAGTACACATAAATTCCAAAATAGTTACTGTAGTACACATTATACCCAAAATAGTTACTGAAGTACACAAAAGCAATCCTCGACATGTTTGTTGAAGAATTATGACAGCTATTTGCTATTAAAGGGAATTATTATGTCTTTTGTAAATCTTGTCTTTCATGGGAATATCACACCTCCGATACGTACAATTTATTAATCTGTCAATTGGTTGACGATTCATTGTTTCCTTCAACATTCCTTTCTTGATTATTTAATAATGGATCAGTTTGATCCATAGCCGAATAAATTTGCAAATCGAGACAAATTATTTTATATGGAAGTGAATGCGAGGCTTGAACTAGATCGACCTTTAGATGTTACTACCCTCGAATGAGTTTCTACCTTTGTTTCTAGTAGTTTGACCTCGTCGTAAACGTCATTGATGCGGTAAAGGCCAAGCATAAAAGTAGGACAAACGCGATATATCTTTATTTATTCTTAATCGCAGCAAGACTTATACACATTTCAACACGACTTGTAAACCTGTCGGGATCTGTCAAAATGTCTTTCTCGAATGCTTCGAAAACAATCGACATGATGCCGTTGGTTTTAAGACACTTGCCCACAACAATACCCACTCTCCTTAGAGCGACATTTTGATGCTCGAGGATGTCCAAAATGTGTCACTTTAATACCACCACAACACTCCATTATGACATTTTGATGGTGCAAGTTCAAGTGGGGTTATCATTAGAATAGGAAAACACAGAAAGGCATAGAGCTCACTCTTTCAATTGAATATAGGCAATTGAAGCGTTCAAAATAAATATATATGAAAAATCATTAATCCACTGAGTGTTTGGCGTAGACATGAAATAATCGTTCATGTTTAAGATTATGTTTTTACGTAAGGCTTCTATATCTCTCTGGTGGTTTCTAAGCTGTATCTTCAAACCTATTATTTTATGAGGATGAAAGATTAAGATAGAATTTCTAATTAAGTGTAATTTAAAAACTCCTTGTATTAACTAAATAATTTAACGCAGTTTTTAATTAAAAAAAAAAAAAAAACTCTATTAGAAAACACATGGCAGGCGAGCAATGCGAAGTGTTCCTTGTCAGATAGAAATCTAGGTTTAATTCAACATGATTTATGCAGATTATGAAGGGAGACGGAAAAGAAAAAGAAAAAAAAATAGTTATAGGCGGATATTGAACCCGCTCTCTGATTCAACACCCTTTGCCTTATTTTGGGTGTTAAGGTCAAGGTGTTAGCCACATGTCCAGCCCTATCATCGTGATTGAACTGGATTCAGCATTCTCTCTCATACAACAGTTACTGTCTCCATACTCCATAGTCTTCCAACAGCCAACAACGCTCATTCTCAAGAAGATTTCTATCTGACCTGCCAACCTTGTGCAACAATTCTGGCAGCTCTTGTTATTCCACCCCTAAACCTGATCTGGGTTCCACTCAGAAAGCGTGTTTTTTCTCTAGAAGGACCAAGAATCTAGGGGCTTTTCACGGAAAGACATGTTCATGCAAGCAAATGTTAACATTCTCTAACATGTTATGTGCCCTGTGTTTACAAAAGGTTGAACATCTTTCAACCACATGTCACGGGGGGCCAGACAACACCGAGCGAGATCAGTCTAGATCTGCAGACTCAAAGTCTCATCTTGCCAAGCATTATTTAGATCAGATTGTCTTCCTCATCCAAGGAGAGTTTATTGTGTGTGTGTAGCTCTCTCTGGTTATTGTAGTAAGCATCATTATTGTTATTGTTGGGTTTAAGATCTTTTTACTTGAGAAAAAGTTCCTTTCGTTTGTGACTTATTTTTTCCTCCAAATATTGATGTAATCACTTTACAAAAGGAAGAAGTTGGAGGAGAGAAAGAGGAGGAGGAGACATAGAAGAAAAAAAAGAAGAAGAAGAAGAAGAACAACAACAACAACGAGAAAAACAAGAAGAAGAACAAGAAGAAGAAAGAAAGAAAAAGAGGAAGAAAAAGAAAAAGAACAACAATAACAACAAATACTAGGAAAAAAGCTGAAAGGGCTAATATTAAGAGAAAGAGGGAAAGAGGCGGGAGGGTGGGGGGGGTGCGGCGAAGGAGAGAGGAGAATTAGAACAGGGTGAGGATGTCATTGATAATCAGAAAAAGAAGAATGAAAAGCACTAACAAACAACAAGAGGGTTGTAAAAAACTAACAGAGGCACGAACACAAAAAAAAAAAAACAAAAAAAAAAAAAAACAGTATTATTTATAAAGAAACTAAATAAACTATCACCATGAATAAAGCGAAGTGTATCCACTTTAAGATGAAAAATAACGAGAATTTGAACTGTCGCTGTTCTTTCTTTGCAAGAATTTACCCTAAACGTCACCACTCGCCAACCACTCTTTGTTAGATTGGTATGAAATAATTATGTTATATAGACGCCATCAACTACATGCGAATAGCTTTAGCCTAACTTGATAATTCCACATTGATTAAAGATTCTGGCCACATTTCCAGCATGGCGCTCTCAGCCATTGACAGGTGTCCCTCTTCGGCAGCAAGTCGTGAGTCATGACACAGAAGGTTGCATCTGTACTGAGCGGGGATATAAAGTCGCTGCTCGCACCGCACCGCACCGTCTCCGGTGGTCCAACTTAATGCTAGAAGCTCCAATCATTGTTTTATTATTGTTGTGTCAGTGTGTGCCATTTTTTTTTTCGTGTGTGTGGAATGAAACTAACTATGTTTTCCTGTTGTGCGAATGCTTCGAGACAAGTTTGTGGATCTTAAAATTAGCCACACGTCGATAACTGTGGGTGGCCACCGGACCTGTCGGGAAACAAATGTTGGGAGCGTTTAAAATCTTTGAGTAAATCTGCGCCCATAAACGTTTAACTACATTTTAAACTGCCGGGTAATCGGTTTTTGCATGGAAACAGCTGTGAGATAAGCGTAAAGAGGAGTTGGTATTTGTCAATGCCATATACTTCATGTACATATTTTGAACATAATTATGTTTCTACCATTTTCATGCATGAATAAAATCGGCAGTAATGCCTGGTGAAAAGGCTTCATGTGTTGCCTTATCAAAACTGGATCTCTAATAAACATTGTATAGATGTAATTATATGTGGAAGGATAATTATATGAATATTTTCTATAAATAGATAAACAATAATTATTTCTAACAAAAAAAAAAAAAAAAAAAAAAAGAAGGGGGGGGGGGGGGGGGGGGGTGAAGCAGAGAATATAGAGACAGAAAAAAAAAATCGCATTGAGGGAACTGTTTGCAAACTGAGTGGTAGGTCTGGAATGCTTTAAGTGACAATCACACAAAAGATAGGATTGGTAACATGAGATTTGGTCTTATCATCAGGAAGCCCAATATTGTTTTTAATAAACGAGTGGAACCTCCGTGTCAACAGACCTACGCTCTGGGTAAGATTACTGAGCTGTATGGGCTGTGTTTTCCTGAATTTTTTGAAGCATGACAAGTACGCCTATTACCTCACGGGTACAGCGCTTGAATGGCTGTAAGGGCATCTTGGACTTGATCTTGGACTGGGTAAATCTGGGAGAGGATTTTAACGGCATCAAAGCATCTCTATTCGCTGACAATTTAACGCAAGAAATTTCAAATGAAATCGTACTAGGTGTAGGCTAAAATCAAAGCTATACTCTAGCATATACATACAGATCTAGGTATGTCTAGATCTAACATTTTAACTCTTTTAAAAAGGTCCAAACATCGATTGAAGAACAGAGTGTAGATCAACATTTACTTACGATCTATAACCTATATTTTGTTTACATCTTTCATTTAAATATAGATCTATATATATATATATATATATATATATATATATATATATAGATAGATAGATAGATAGATAGATAGATAGATAGATAGATAGATAGATAGATAGATATAGATATAGATATAGAAGATCTTACCTTAAATTCTCTTCATACGACACTTATGTTTCAAGCGGAGAACAACAGTGTCGCTTGTCCTCCGCTCTCTTTGGATATATATATATATATATATATATATATATATATATATATATATATATATATATCATATTTAGTTTAGATGAGAATTAGATTATTGAGTAATCCATATCTAACAATCAGGGGTTTAAATAAATGACTCACGCTTGAACATAGAAACATGATGTCAAAATTCGGTGAAAGATGAACTTTTAAATCGGTTAGGTTGCGTTTTGGGTTGAAGAAATGGGACCAAAATGACTACTTTTATATTAAGTTGGTTGTAACACATTGATAATAATACTATTCTAGATTTCCTGGTGACATCTTTTTTTAGTATTTGAGTGTAGAATCTTGAGACCTGCACAGTAGATAAAGGGCTGAATAGCAACATTGAGCTTTTCATCAAGTAAGCAAGTTCACTGTTTTCGTATACATTGCATTTTTCGCCCTATGTCGCTAACAAAAATAGAACTCTTAGTTGCTGAAATTTTGCATTGAACCGACTTCCATTATACGGCAGCAGAAGTGCCCATCGGTTACAACTTTTTTTGAGATGTATTCTAAATTTTATTTAATTTATTTATTAATTAATACATCATTTATCTGTTGTACGTTAAATTTCTACGGATCGCATCTTTCTCCACCCCCCACCCCCCTCCTCCCCTTTTCCCCCTCCCTCCTTTCCTTTCTATATTTTTTTCCAGCTCCCAAACAGGCGAAATCTATATTTACAAAATTAACACAGTGTGTTTTGGGATTATTATCACACTTAAAAGTATTTGATAGAGTTGCCTCTTATTTCTTTCAATTTTTCAAGTGAGTAGCCGGGGTGGCTTGAAAATACCGCAATAATACACATAACTATAATGTGGTTTGACTCTGTCTAGTCTGAATGTTATCCCTATACAGTTTGAGCTTCCGTGTCATAATTTACAAAAAAAAAAAAAAACCATTGCTTTTCAAGGGTCACTATCATGATACTGGGAAATGGTTAGAGAAAGAATAGCAGAAGCAACTAAACAGTCCTGGATATGACACATGATATGAAGATAAAACGAGAGACGAAAAGACAAAATTGTATGAGCGGAAAATGAATCCACACCTCCATTCGGCACCCGCGGCCTTTTCAAGTCAACCTCGAGATCGCAAAGCAAAATGGGAAGAAAGATAAATTGAGACAAGTTACTAGATTCTAGTCGCTGCCTGAGAGAGAAAAACGATGAGAGTGTATACATTTTTTTTTAATTATGATAGAGGGATATAAGAAGAGTGAACGAATAAAAGGATAGAACAAGCAAATAGAGAGGAGAAAACAGGAAGGGGGAGAGAAAATAATGGAGGAAAGGAGTGTGTGTGTGTGTGTGGGGGGGGGGGGGCAACTTGACCTAGACTCCCACGCACTGACTCAACCTTCATATTCTGTTGTTGTTTTTCATTCCGGCTAATTTCGCCTCTTTCTCCAGTTATCGTGCTCTGCTTTCGGCTCTCCATCACGATAAGTTAGGACATGGCTTCAAATAATCTCGGATGTGACATACGCAATCGTGTCAAACCAGGCTGTTGACAGAAGACAAGATGGAAAGGGCCGCAAGTTTATAAAAAAGGGGATGCAAAAAAAATGAAGACAAAATGGTAGAGAAGGAGGGAGCGAGTGGATAATACACAGGAGGAAGTGAGAGGAGAGACATACAGAGATAGACACACACAAAGAGAGAGAGTGAGAGTGGGAGAGAGAGAGAGAGAGAGAGAGAGAGAGAGAGAGAGAGAGAGAGAGAGAGAGAGAGAGAGAGAGAGAGAGATACAGAAGGAAAGAAAGAGATGAATAGGGAGTGAGTCAGAGAGCCAAGCCGACAGACAAGCGTCAGATATACTGAGTGATGTAGTTAAGACTTGAAAACACTGATTAGGCAATACAAATCTATATAATATATAAAGCTCACTGTCTGTGTGTGTGTGTGTGTATGTTTTAGGATTTCCGAAATGACTGAACGTACAGGGCTCACATTTTACATATTCTCTTTTATTGACTCGAGGAAGGTTTTTGGCGTATTATTTTCAACATTCTTGATTGTGCAGGTCGATAACGGCATTTTGAAATTTAATAGAGACGAAAGAACAAAATGTTCTCAAACGACATTTTGTTTCGTAAGATCTAGACTATGCATTTCCGGCTTCCACTTTCTCTGTTTACTTCGTAAAGGTTCTTGGCCTTCCCTCTTTGATTAGGGGCAATCAATGAGCAGCTTCACTCAAGCCGCAACAGTTTACATGTATATAAATTGCTGAAGAGTAATGTAAGCACGTAGGTATTATTATCTGTCTAATCTCTAGATCTTGATCTAGACTAAAACTAGATTTCTTTATAGATAGGATCTGGATTGTATTTAGATTTTGGATCTAGAAATCTACTCTATTTCTATCTAATTAACAAATCTAAAGTGTTCTAATAATAAGATCTAGATCTAGACCCTAACCTAGATTGTTTTACAAATAGATCTGGATTGTATTTAGATTTTGGATCTAGAAATCTACTCTATTTCTATCTAATCTATAGGTCTAGATCTAGACTGCAGCGGCTAGAGCGATAACAAACAATTCTAAATTGTTCTAATAATAAGATCTAGATCTGGACCCAAATCTAGATTGCTTTACAAATAAGATCTAGACTCTCGATTTAGATCTGCAACTAGTTCTAGATCTTTTTTTACATATAGGATCTAGATTGTATTTACATTTGATAGCTTTCACAATGAGGCTACCTTTTCCCTAGATCTTTTTTTAGATAGGATCTAGATTGTATTTCGGTGTTTTTTTTACTATCGGACCAACAGCTATTTGGGTTTGCAAATGATGTTTACCTGATGTATTTTGATGTGCTGAATACGAATTTGTAGCTCTCATTTTGCGCAAATAAATATTTTTCAAGATATTGGCATTGGTTTCCCCCTCTTTATCTTGCTTAGCATGCGTTCATTTCGTCAAGGGATATAACTTTCTAGCAAAAGTTGGTCCGATTCTACAAATTGACCATTTCTTCCCTCTTTGATTAGGGGCAATCAATGAGCAGTAGTTTCACTCAAGCCCCAACAGTTTACATGTATATAAATTGCTGAAGGGTAATGTAAGCACGTAGATATTATTATCTGACTAATCTCTAGATCTTGGTCTAGACAAAATCTAGATTTTTTTTATAGATAGGATCTGGATTGTATTTAGATTTTGGATCTAGAAATCTACTCTATTTCTTTCTGATCTATAGGTCTAGATCTAGACTAGAGCGGCTAGAGCGATAACAGTTCATCTCATTTTTTCCGGTCTTCTTTATTTCTTAGACCTTTCAAATATGCCTAAACGGAAATCCTCAATTGGTAGATCGTTGGAGACGGCAAAGTCAAACAAATTGAAGAAAACCAAATCTTACTTCCTTTTGGCAAAATAACAAATGCACCACTTGAACTTGCGTTAAGAGTTTTCCCCAATCTGGAAAATAATTATCGAAAAAAAGATTGGTTTTCAAAACGTGCTATTCTGGCACCGAAGAATGACAAAATCTCCTCCATCAATAGTTCATTACTGACAACAATACCTGGAGATGAGCAAACGTTTCGATTAATTGACAGTATAGAAGAGGACATTGCTGTTGACTATCCCGTGGAGTTTCTGAATTCTCTCAACCCACCAGGAATGCCTCCCCATCTTTTGCGTCTAAAAATTGGGGCTCCTGTCATTCTTCTAAGGAATTTAAACCCTCCAATCCTGTGCAACGGAACACGACTTATCGTCGAGCGTATGATGCCCCGAGTAATTGAAGCAACAGTTGTTACAGGACCCGGAAAAGGCAATAATGTCTTTATACCGAGGATACCATTAATTCCTTCAGACATGCCCTTCCAATTCAAGAGACTTCAATTTCCCATAAATCTCTGCTTTGCCATGTCCATAAACAAGGCACAAGGCCAAACTTTGAAAGTCGTCGGAGTCAACCTAGAGTGAACCTGCTTCTCTCATGGACAGCTTTACGTTGCATGCTCACGCGTCGGGTCTCATGACAATCTTCACGTGCTTGCAAAGGATGGAAAGACAGTCAACTTGATGTATCCCGAGGCTCTTCTGTGACCATACATTACCGGTAGCGAAACAATTTTCTACTCTCACCCGAGCATCGCCGGGTACTCTGCTAGTCTTAAATAAATTAAGAAATAGAAAATATTACATAATGAAAACAAATGTTGTAATACTACCAAAAAATGGATTTACGTATAGATTGATGTGTGATAATGCAGTCATATCACCCAAATCATTATACAAGATCTGAAAGGAAATAGGCACACAACTTTATAATTACGGGACATAAAAGATAATAATAACAAAACTATTACCAATTCAACATTTAAGTGTTTCACTTTGTAAGCTTCGTCAGTATTATTACGTTTAAATGTTGAATTGATAATAGTTTTGTTATATTTTTTTTTTGTCAAGTAATTATAAAGTTATGTGCCTATTTCATTTTAGACTTTGTATTATATTATTTAGAGACACACGCGTGATTTTGGATCCTTTATAATTACCAAGTTATCCTCCAAGTGTGGTGTTTTTGTTTTCTATTTGGATTTACTACCAAATCATTATAAAAGTTTTTTAATTTTCTTAGGTTTTAGATCTGTATAATTATTGTAAAATATACGCTTTTTCACTTATGATGCTTTAGTTATGATGAAAATATTCAATTACACGTTCCAGTAAATTTAATACATCGCTCAAATGGACCGCTCTTCGATTACACCAAAGATTTTATATTTTTGCCAATCAATTCCTTGAGACATCTAGACCATATTAATAAGTACTTGAAAGGTATAAGACACTTCGCAATCCGTGCTGGTCATCGTCAAAAAGCTATTTTTCGTTTAGTAACGAGGTCGTATGGTAGGCATTTAGTTATAGTTGATACATCGACTCTTAGTTACACTTCAACCAACCACCCAAATTATCCTTAAAGTTAGCCAATATGATTTATTTATCATAAAGTTATGTTCGACGTATTCCACAATAATCAGTTTTTGACAGCACGATCAATAATAATTCATTTTGTCACTTTTCTATAGGGTTTGAACAATTTACGGTTCAATTTGTCTTAAGAGCTACATTTTCTATAATATGCAAAGAAATAATTATGCTTACGGCCATGAATGCCTTGCTTCATGCAAGTGGTATGACATTGTAATGTTAGTCAAGGTCTATCTATACCTCTTAATAGGGAGATAAAATCATGATGTCACAATTCCTTAAGTATTGGTTCTAAATTGTCTAAGGTTGTTTGTGCCACATCACTAAGAGTGCTACATGTGTAGTTAATAGATTTAATGACTTAGAACAATCTTGCTCTGAATTGCGCCATGTATTTTGTACTAAACTCACTACATTATAATTATATTGTTTAATATCAAGTTAGTCCCTATAAACTTTTGAACTCAGATTGTTATGAAACGCCAATGGCATCACACCTTTTTCCTCGCCTCTTTATAACTAATGTCAAGTCACAAAAAGTAACATAATCGTGCTCGGCAGCTTTCTGTCGAGGCAAAGATGGTGAAAATTTGGAGTATTTCAAACAGATTGTCTACGCCAGTGATTGAATTCGACATCTCCTGATTGCCATTTGGTGCCCGTACGGCTTGGTTAAACAGCACAGTGTTATGGCGGATACTCGATGATGTTAAAGCCTAAAACTAATTAAACAAAGTTAATTATGTATCTCACGTTGTTCAGAAGCTGCAGCTCCGGTAATCTGACTGTATCAATAACTGTAACAAAATTAACACCTGGAAAGCAAGATGGGCCTTAATGCCTCTCTGAATTAGTAAGTTTAACTTTTATATAAATTAAACGTGGGAAGTCGATTGATTACAGGCCCGAAACAATTTTATCCATATTACTTTCAAAAGCATCCAACATTAGCCTGTTTATAACACCGATTGCTTATTTTTATCGACCTAAGGGAAAAACTTTGTCATATTATGTGTGTAGGACAGATAAAATCACTTATAACAACATTGCCGTAGATGAGCGTATTTTTTAGTATCAGTCTGTGGGTTAAACTCATGTATTCCACAGTAATGGCGGTGGGTCAGAGGTAAATATTAAAGAACCCGTGTTTAGAAGTTTAAACTTTTCGCCGTGTTGCTCCGAGTCAGGCTCGACTGACTTTATACCCTTTCACTACTTTCATGTTGTTTATTATCTTGTGAAATGCTTTTAAGAGAGCCCTAACAAGCTGCAAGGGTTTGTAACAAGTTGGAGTCCGTACCACTGCTAAAACAGCAAAAGCAAGGATTCAAACGCCGCACCTCCGAATTGCTTGACGCCCAACCACATGAGCCACTGTGCCACACTATATTAATTTTCCAAGAGGATTTACTGCAGGTCAGCTCTGCATCAACCGATACAACTCTGTAGTGGACTCACTAAGAAGTTGGGGGCTTTCGGTTGCTTGGCACAGATTCCTTCATTGCGTACATCTATTTAGTAGCAAAGAAAAAAATAAGAAAAAAAAAACCCACAAAATTAATGGAGATGTTAATTCTCTACTATGATTATGTGTACATGTAGGACATTATGTGTTAATTTATCCACTTCCGTTCTGCAATCTCCGAGACCTGTCAGTTGAAATCCACAGGAGTTCATTTTGCCTGAAGATAAAGGTTGGCTGATGTGAAGGAATGAAGGAATCAAATTACGTCTGAACGAGTTTTGTAATATCGTGAAATACTCAGAGAACTTAGGGTCGTTACACAGGTACGACTTAGAACTACTCGTGTTATTTTGTATTTTCAAAATGATAACTCGAGCCTTGAAAATGTTGATTTTGATTTTACTCTCCCGATGACATTAACTTGTCAGTGTAAGTTATTGTTCAACGATGACTCTAAAACAAAACCATACAAACAGTAATCTATTTATGTTAGTCTGCCCATTTTTTAATCATCTCTGTCAGGTCTAGATTCTTTCAACCCTCTACCTCGTGCACACAGCTCTAACGACGGATTTAAGACTTGTTTTCTTTCCTGACGCGAACTGACAGCTTCAATATAATCGCCCGTCTCCTGTTTTATGGAATTCTCGTCTGGAGAGGCGAGTGTGCGTGTGTCGAGGTGAGGTGTGACAAATGAGCGCTCCATCCACAGGACTGTAGGCCTGTTATCTCATCAGTGAGAGCAGGAAGTCTGGAGGAATGCTGGAGGCTCAGCGGAGGAGAGAGATGCTTGGTGTGTCACAGAGACCTCGGTCAAGCTCCCCGCCAAAGATATGAACAAGTCTGTATTCTTTCTCAGCCCTGTGTCAGTGTGATAAATATGTTTGTTGTTTTTTTTTTTTTCCCATCTGTTGCAGTAGACCGGTAAGGTTAAAAGAAAATATTTTTTTTGCATTGCTCTACAGTCTTCAGGTATGACCAATTTAGAGAGAATGTGTGTTTTTTGGATTCGTTTGTCATTGTTTTTGTTTGTTTTTGTTTTATTTTGATTTTTTGTAGAAGGCGGGGGATAACGAAATACACGGAGCTGTGGATGATTCCACGCGCCTTTCTTTTATCCATATTTTTTAGACCGACTTCGATGTATAGCCGTTTCATGGGTGCAGTGTTTGAACAATATACTGTTATATTTAGTTCTGTAAATAGTAAACTACAGATTCCATTAGTCTTCCTAGTTATTCGAAGCGCCCTCTGCCGTGGGATCTACAAAGACTGCGAGTTCCAGGTTTGATCCATGGCGCCACAGGTGAGCGAGTTTGAGGCCTTACATACTCAACCATGCCCTGCCCTCTTCTCACGAACTCCACCTAGTTGTTGGTTTCAGGATGATAAGTGAAGAATAAATCTCCACCTGTTGAATCTCTTACTCTTATTATTGATTGTAAATTTACAATCTGCATAAGGAAAAATTACGAACTGTTTGAAAACCCGATCTATTTTCTAATCTTGACAACAGGATTCTGTTTTGTTTTTTTTGGGTTTTTTTTGTTTTTTTTTTTTTTTGGCTATGTCTCGCCTCAACAAGTATGACAAACCTCCCCCCCCCCCCACAAACACACACACACAGACAAACATATAATGTATATTATAAAAGGCAGCTTCGATTTCTTTCCCCGCTGTCTCCTCCAAAATCACACAATGTACATTGATGAAATTGGCTGAATTTTGACCTGCCAAGATCAGTGTCCTACGCGATAAAAAAAAATTAAAGGAAAGTTTTGGATTTAGGCTAAAAAATGCATTTGAAAATTCAGTATATATTTATTGTAATTATTTCATCTATTTTCATTGCCAAATTTGTAATGATGAATCAAGTAATACATGATTGTATTTAAAAGACAATCTAAGTGTTTTCCAGTTTTCAAATCGAATGACTATTTTAAAATAAATTACTGTTATTTTTTCATTATAAATATATAGAAATAAATTATTTTACTTAAATGGAGAGTAAAACGGGAGAAATTAAAAATTAAATAAAATTTGATCTCCTTCAGCGTAAAGACAAAAGGAACATGGAAAACAAGTCTTGCTGTTCTGTGGAGGAAAGCAGCATGATTTGATTGATCTGTATAATAAGCACAGCTGTCATCGTCGCCTTTTCTTCCGGAAAGGCGGTTGGGAATGTACACACCACTTTACTTTTGCAAGCGTTTCGTACTTCTTATGCTGTTTTAATTCTAAGATATCGATCAGATCTACTAATAGTCAAAAAAGAATCGTAGAAACATTCAAGTTAAGTCATTTTATTAACTTGCCACTCTTTAATTTGTCTTGCATGAGGTATCACTGTTTTAGCAATCCAGTGTAACCTAATAATTTTTTGAATATTCGGGACCTTAATATTTTTTTTTACTGTGTGATATTGGCGAGCGGTGGCACGTTTTTACATTCTATTGGAAAGCACTTTTTTCAACACCAAGTCGAGCACTACATTGCATCTGTTAGGAGTCATCAGCACCACATTATAGTCTTGGTGTAAAGATAAACTGAAAAGAGGGCTGCTTATAAGACAGCACCCAAGTTTAATGTACTTTTCTGCTTGAGATCTCTCCTTCATTTAAAGAATGTCTTCATGACATCGTGAGGAAAATTTTAATGTCTCAAGGTTCTATATATTTTACACCTGTAATGTGAGTGGCTGTGAAGAAGACATTACATTGTTGTTATCTGTTGTTGTTACAAAGTTTGTTTTTTTTTAATGTAGTTGTATGGCTTTGGAGGAGATATTAAATCTTTTTATTGCTGTAAAATTGGCTTTTCTTAATTGTAGAAGTCTTCCCCCACATGTTTCTGGTTGTAAAGTTTGCTTCTTTTCGATGCTCTGGAGGATATAAGTCTGTTATTTTTTTGTGACGTTTGCATGAATTTCTTCGATGAAATTATCTTCCCCACCTGTTCATTTGAATGGGCAATCATGCTTATAATATATATATATATATATAAAAGCATATGTGTGTGTGTGTCTGTCTGTCTGTTTGTCTGTCTGCCTGTTTGCGTGTGGAAAAAGCAAGAATATTTTACGAGAACATCACAAGAAACACAAAAATTGTAAAGGTGTGAAACAAAATTTAATGATGACTCATTTATTTATTTCCTTTTTTTTCCAAAGATTTATCCTAACAGTATTGATAGTAATAATCATCATGTCATATTTCTAATTTTACAACTTAAGGATAATTATCTAGTTTTTTTCTGAGCACATTCTCTGCTCACAACTTTTTTCGCATTCCTCCTCACAATGCATTCCTTCAAACATTCGCCATCAGTCTTGAAAATAATATTTTTTGCATCTGCCACAAAATCAGACCGGCACTAAAATATACACCAGTCCAATAGATTTGACCTGTTGTGGTCAACTTTATACAAAGATCCTGGTTTGTGTTTTATATACAAATATCAGCAATATATATATATGTCAAATTTAAACATTTTAATTTTGCCGCATCAGTTTACATTTAAACATTTTAATTTTGACGCATCAGTTTACACCTTAATTGATATTTCTCGGAAACCTTCGTTTCTTCCTATCTGTCTGCATATAAGTCTGTCTCACTCTGCCTCTCACTCTCTTGATATCTCTCTTTTCTATCCTCCAAGCTCTCTCCTCTTTTCTATGGATATTTTGGATTGTTTGACTTGTGTAATCATTCGCACAACTTGAGTTATTAAAATAATTTAATAGAGAAATATAAACTTTAGGGTTTATGATACCTATGAAATTTTTGACAAAAAATCAACATATTCAAACTGTACATACATACAAGAATTTTTACATACACGGCACATCTTGTTATATCAGCTATCCATAAGTAGAAAAAAAAAAGAATTACTGGAACATAAATAGGAATGGAATGAACTATTTACAAGAGATTAATGAATACAGAAAATTTCATGAGAAGAAAAGTGCATGTATTTTTTATATATTACAAAGAGGCAGGTGAGCCTCAAATTGTTTATATATATAAGAAATTGTAAGTCAAAATCTTGTACTCCGAACACTCAAACTCTTCAAATCATATATGTACAAGACATCTTTTCATAATGAAGATGATGATGATCATGATGATGCTGGTGCTGATGAGAAAAGGAATCTAAACATGATTTTAAAGATGATAATGAGAGTTACATATTATAACGTGCAGAGTAGCAACAGTAAAGAAATAGCGGGTAACATTAAAATATTAATACATCAGCATCATTTACAATGGCCCAGCAGGCGCGTATCTCCGAACTATGCCTGGAGCAGTAGGAAAAGAAACATAAGATGCATTAAGCTCATCCTTTTGGTTGGAGAGCTTCTTCTTCCATTTATTGTTTATTTACTTACACAGGTTGTTTAGTATGAAAAATATTTCCATAGGTCTCTAGCAACTGAAGACAGAGTCACTATTTGTAATACTCTCCTTTGTTTTTCTGACTCATTTGCTATATAGGAAATTATTGAAAAGTAGAAAAACAAATGTATTGCTTTCTCGGTTATCATTATTAAAAAAAAACAAAAAAAAAAAACAAAACAGAGGAATGAAGTATATTTAGAGAAATTCCGATTTCGTGATAGATAACCACAAGGTTCAAAATCTTTGTGAATAGTTTACCAACATGTTATCTTGAAAAGAAATTAAATAGGTTTCCATAAAAAACAGCAAACAAATTTTAAAAAATGAACACAGAATGCTGCTTCGCAGAGCCGTTGTTGTCCTCAATTCAAATTAATACGTATATTTTTTTTTCAAATCATTTGATAACAATGACCATTCATGGCACGAAATTGGAAGCAATGCATGGCTTTATGATTTTGTGATCAGTTAGCAAAATTATAAAACACGAGCATAAAGGTATTTAGGGAAGAGGACTTAAAAGCGATCCAGAAAATAAAATACTTTTCCGTTCCGGCTTCCTGTTAACTCTTCTTTCATGGAAAAGTGTGTAATCAATGAAACAAGAAAAGCCTGTAATAAGTTATTGCTGAACGAGAGATGAAGAAACATTTTTTATTATTATTATTATTATTATTATTATTATTATTATTATTATTATTATTATTATTATTATTATTATTATTATTATTATTATTAAGTTTGGGACGCAACTGAATCATTTCATTTAGGTCAAGTGATTTACAGACCCAATGCACTGTCATTTCAAGTCTTTGCGTGCAATGACTGAATATAAATATACAGCGGCGGTCATATCGTCTTTCATAATACCCTTCATCTTCATAAGTTGTTCCAATAGTCACCACACATTATTGATACCAATAACCTAAATATTACAGAGACAAGGTTTAAATTGGTAGATGGCCAATAGGATAAGCCTTGAATACTATATATGTGAATTGTGTGCTTGTTTGTGTGTCTGAGTATCACCGGATTATGAAAGACTGCCCAAGGTAAAACCCAGTTTCAGCCTATTATTCTAATTTTGTTTGAGTGAATGAGTGAAATTTCCAATCTCTGCCCCTGCAACCTACAGCTTTTCTACGATTCACTGACGATTTTGGCTGTACCTGTTGCTTAGTTTGAAACAGATCTTTTACTCAGTATATTACATAGCAAGGGAATATTTTAATTTGAATGAATTATTTGCCACGTTTTAATTAACTGCTTAAAGTCAGTAACAAATCAAAACAGCTCCATCTCAAAATGGGTATGCATGAGAGGAAATATTATGGTTCAGGTTTTTTTTTACATTGTTTTGCCCACATGCATGTAAAATTCCATATTATTCAATTGTTCAGATAGAGAAAAAAAAAAAAACATGAACGTGCTTCAAAAGATGGGGTTTCGTGTTGTCGCTTCGTGCAAAGGCAGCTATGCACTATTGGTTATAGCAGAAAACTTGCTCAGCGTGCACCGTTTAAAAAAAGTTAGCTGTCCATAATTATGGTGCAGTCCACTGCGTAAACTGATAGAATGACTTTATCAGATGTGACTTTTAAGAAGCCATGAAGTTATTTAATAGCTAGACTTTTATAAAATGTCGTTGATGCGAGAATCGCGCGTTTAAAGGATGATGTTTGAAATTGTTCACCTTTGGTAGCTCGCGACCGTTCATACATGAAGTCTCTCAGGGGCAGTCGATATTTTTTCGAGTGCAAAAGCGTCAAAATGTTCCACTGTGATGACGTCGCACATTGAGAATGTTTACTGGTGAAGAGCGTGTGTGTGTGTTAGGGTATATGAATAAGCTTATGACTCGTTTGCGTTTTTATGTGCAAGGCTCAAGTCGCCCGCGATGGTGGTGGAGAGCTAGAGACATCACAAGGTGCACGTCTCTCTGTGAGGAGAGCGTTTTCATGTTGCACCACAGGCGTCGCCAGAAAGTCATAAGCCTCTGAGCACCTGCTCTCCCAGCTGCCATTTAGTAGTCTTGCGTCTGGAAATTTGTTTTATAAATACAACACTGAGCACACACAAACACTTATAGGCGTGGCTTGAATACAACATGCATCGCAGGCGGTCTTTGGTATGTTTGAACACGCCCAATGGGCGTGGTTAAACACGATGATGCCTGCTATGCCTAGCGTCATTGGATGGCCATGTAGGGCCAGGAAAAAGAGCCACCGCTAAGAAGCATGTCCCTGATTAGGGTCTCTATCGGCGTCTTGCCAACCAGCCGCACGAAGAAAAGCTGCTCAATCACTTGGGCGCTGACGGTGCGAAGAGAGGGCAGACGCAGGAGGAGCTTGCCAAACCTGGAAGGGGGAAAGACAAATGAATGTGATTAAGGACAAAATAAAGCATGCATGATATATTTCTATATTTATTTTAAAATTCGGACGAGAAGGGTGCAATGTCTCACGTGCTATTAGTTTATTTAATACATTTTGTAACAATTGCTGGTACGATTTGGATAAAATTTCACACTATAAAACATACTTATTTCTGCTCACAATTGATTTAAAAGAAATA
Organism: Elysia crispata; assembly: GCA_033675545.1. Taxonomy (NCBI): domain Eukaryota; kingdom Metazoa; phylum Mollusca; class Gastropoda; family Plakobranchidae; genus Elysia; species Elysia crispata. The sequence goes on along the minus strand of JAWDGP010005065.1, from coordinate 447,485 downwards.
TATATCTTATATACAACGATTTGATTATTTTACTGTATTATTTTTTTCCTCATGTATAACCGACCCTATGAAGGAAAATGTCAGTATGGGATTTCAGATCATTCGGAACATTGTTTCAAGAAGCCATGCCGATACCTCTTGTTTCAATCAATGCATATTCCGCCATTCAAAAGCTGCTAATATCGTGTTAAAAACTTAACGAAGTCCAGCTGAATACAGCCTTCATTCTTTTTTCTAATGATTTGCTGATATATTCCATCCCAAAAATCACCTCGCTTTGAATATTGTAGGTGATTTTAAAATGATCAGAATAAATTGATAGCTTCAGATTTTTCTCTTACATTTTTATTTTCCAAACTGTATATTGCTTCATGAATAATTGCTATCTTTTGCATATTCATAAAATGCGTGATTTTACGCTCATTATATAATTTTCATAGCACTGTAATATTACTGTACACTTAGGGCAGTCTGGTCTCAATGTCATGAAATTTAAAGCTATGAATGTCAATTTTGTCACCCCATTATTAATTTCTGTATTGTCTTCTCAACGTCATGTACGTGTAAAGGTCAAAAGAAATAAAAATGAGATTTTCATATCCCATCGTATAAAAATAAAATTCCAGTCTTGGGACATAGAGCTAACAAAACATTTTTTTTTCTATTTAAACTTGAGATTATTGTCATTTATACTGCCTTTATGATTTCAATAAGTTTTCCTAGGGGTACTTCTCCTAATCCCTCTAATCCTCTTCTGTAGCCTGATCACCCTCATGACCCTCATTATCGTTCCTCATCAACGCCAAAATCGTTTTTATTGCTCTAGTGGAAACTGTACTACTATTTTCCATTTTAATTATAAAAATTATTATTCCTGTTATTCTTGTAATTATTATTATTATCTGTTATTATTATTATTATTATTATTATTATTATTATTATTATTATTATTATTATTATTATTATTATTATTATTATTATTATTATTATTATTATTACTTTTATTATTATTGTTGTTGTTGTTGTTGTTGTTGTTGTTGTTGTTGTTGTTGTTGTTGTTGTTGTTGTTGTTGTTGTTATTGTCATCAACATCATCATAGTCATCTTTCATCAGTTAAAAATATGTAATCCTAATCATCGCAATCAAAATTTACTATTTTCTTCAACTTGTTTTCATCATTACAGCCGTGGTCATTGTGATCTCTGAAAGATATTGTAAATCCCATGATGTTAACTCAACGCACCTTGTGGGCTGTGTGGGGTACTGGCTGCGAACGTATTCCTCCAGGGCACATTGAGACTTTTCCTGGATGTTCTCAATGTGGCTCATGTCGGACAGGCCACAAGCATCTGTAATAAGGAAAGAAAGGTATGTATTGAGAGATAAATAGAAATGGTGGTAATGTGAAGTATGTAATGTTCATGAATGTCAATTTGAGAATCGATTCAATGACTTCACACAAGAAAAATACGTCAATTTTCTTCTCCTATTAACTTTTTTTTGTTAGTTGGTCTTTTTCTTTTTGTTCACACCAGATTATTTGGCTTTCGAACCGCATTAAAATCAGCATACGGTTGTTCTTTTAACATCGCTATCAAAACAAAATGTTTAAGAAGATCTTTGCCTTTATTCTTATAATTCATTCTGAATCCGTCGTTTCCAGGAGGTATTGATTTAAAAAAATTCGTAGATGTTTCAGTAAGAAGCAAATATATTTCGTGTCAGTGTTATCTGCCAGTGATTCAATTATTGTCTCCCCCAATTGTCGGGTATGAATGTCATGCCGCATTGTTTTTAAACCATCGGCTCTCAAAGTCTATTAAAATTCATTGAATAAATCTCCTTAAAACACAAGAACGTCAACAAAAACGATGAACATCACAGGAACAAAATATTAGCAACATTTCAACAGCATAATAATATCAATTTTGCGATATTTCGATAACGTTTTCTGTATCTAAAAATACAATCCAAATTGTAAACAAAGTATTTAGCGCATTGGCTTCGGAGTATAGATTTTCCGACGCATATCTTCGAAACTCGGACGCGAGAGCAAAAGATTGACGGGCAGGACAAGTTAGTAGGTAGCAATGCTTCTAGAATTCCTCGCTAACGCGTGGGGAAGCTTCGATCCGTCCCGAGTTCCAGTGTATACGTGTACGTACAGGGATCTCTGCCAAAACTGTCAATGAATGATGTCACCTGATTCCCTCACTTGAGACACCGACACGTCAGCGTGAAGCTCGAAGATTACCGTGAGCAGCTCGGAGTCTGTTTTGCTCATCAAGACTAAACATTTAACAAGACGTTTAAGTCATCAAATGTCTTGTTCTAGACTGCTCTTTTATGTGCACGCGTGACGGTTTTTCCAGATGCTCGGGTTTCGAGGGGAGGGGGATGGGTTGTAACCAATATTGTTTACGTAAAGATATGAGTTCTCTCTCTCTCTCTCTCTCTCTCTCTCTCTCTCTCTCTCTCTCTCTC
>JAWDGP010005065.1:430000-440000 GCA_033675545.1 Elysia crispata | reverse complement strand
TTATTTATAGTTTCGAACTATGATATGAAGCAAGCCAGTCCGAGGGATCGGAACAGTAGAAGATCAAAATCAGGGAAAATACATCTGTTACTCTACTCCAGCAAATCGTAATTACCGATTGTAAATAATCCACAATTCATTGTCCCATAAGATTAAGAGCATTATAGCGAAAGCTGATGAGGATGGTTAGAAATAATGTAACAACTACAAATCTTAGAATCCATCCTATCATGGATCTTCAATTAGAACCAGGACTGACTTCATATTATTATAATACCCTTTCACAAATTAATGTTTGACCAGAATTAAATTACCACTATACTAGGTCATACACGGGCAATACTTAACAAATAGCGTTTCAAATTTACAGTATGTTTTGTTGGTTTTTTTTTAACTTCATTATGTCACGATGTTAATCATTGCGGCGCTCACTCTCAGATCGATAAGGCATATCAAGGACATTGCGGGGTGAACGCGAGCGCTGAGTTTAATATTAGATCTAGATCTAGGTGCACTTTGCTGAATGTATCAATGTCATCAAGAAGAGGGGACAGAGGACAAAGCACTTGATATACCCACTGTCAAAGTGCAGAGAAAAGTAATTCAACTCAACAACCTTTGCTTTTTGTTGTTATTTCGGTTTGCTTGTTTTTCTACTTATTATTTTATTAATAAGATAGGTGTTCGGAGAGGAGTTATGCGAGTTATTTGAGTATCAGTTATATTTACGTTGCCGTTTGGAGCGTTCTTAGAACTTTGTGAGATTGTCAGTGGAGAGATTTGTGTCATGAAAAGAAGACTAAACTTGAGTGATTTGGAGCGGCAAGAAAATATTACAAAGAAGACATATTAATGTATCGATATAAATGCTGACCGTAGATAACTTTTTTTTTCTTAAATTTTCATTGCGCAGGAAAATCTGCAACCCTACATAAAATATGATTTGACAAACCTTAAACAAGTAAAATTGGGGGAAAAATTGTTCCATAATGTGTATATACATACTTATCCACACACACAAATTGTTTTAAGAAAAAAGAAAGGAAAAAAATGAAATAAAATTCTGTAAAGCAATTTACAGCAGATTGAGAAAACAATATCAACAAAAGAAAAACAATACATTTTTTTTCTTCTCAATTTGAATTTGCTGCTCCTATCCTGATCTCTGACTGGAACGAATGAAAGAAACGCTTTTATTAGACCCTCGGCCTGAGTTTGAAGAGACGCTGTGTTCCGTTATAAGAGGGTTTGCTGATGGCCAGGCAGATAAAGTTGCAGAAGGTAAAAGCCTTGCAGTTTCGAATTGCTTGATTTGTTTTTTATGAGGTGCTGGCCTTGCGACCTCTGTATGTAGAGTTGAAATTATTATGTAGTGAAGTCTACCCTAAACGCAAGCAAAAGAAAAAAAAAATGAACATAATGTCTCAGTGCACATCGGTCTGAGACATCATATTTTGTAATGGCAGAGCGTGGTGATGCGGAAAGGACAATGCTCTTCATTTCGGAGCAAAGTATTTCTCTTGGCGAAGTCGCTGTCTTGCATTTGTAGGAGAGACTTAATGAGCGTTAATGAATTCAATTTAGAGTTCTTACATCGTTCGTGTAGGTTGTCATAAGTGACAATTTTCACGGGAGTTTATTAGTGATTGATACATCTCATTGAATGACACTAGAAACTAATACGATTTTTTTCAATGCACTAAAGCGCAGCATTAAACGCATATTTTTGATGGGCTGGATATGAAACCTGCATGAGGAATCGTTCACCTTGACATCGAAGTATCAACAGAAATGCTTAACACGGCTTAAGGGTTGGAAGGGGAAGGAAAAGTGCTGGCAAGCAATGTTTCAATATCTTCTGCGCTCCTGAAAAATGTCGTGTGTGTGTGTGAGTTGGATTGTTTATTGAATTGTCCACTGCTAACTTCTTCAGTCTTCTGAAGCTATAATAGCTACCAGAGCCGAGCCATATCGTAGAGAATAAATTGTTTCATTATGACTTTGATGCAAGTGACAGTGTTGCCAAATTAAGAAAGGCTTAAGTTTTTTGGGTTTTTTTTTTTTAATCTATCAAAAAAATTTGTAAATCATTGTTTTGATGCAAGAATAATAATGACAAAAGTTATTTTCTTTATTCTCTGTTTTGAAATTGTATTTAATCAATCAAGATACAGACTTTGCCCTCTTCCTACTCAAAATTGGCTGCCGGCATTACGCTATTTTTTCATAATTCATTTTGATTTTTTTCTTCTCTGTAATATGCTGCAAAATTGTGTGTGAGACGTGTCCATACTGTGTTCGTGGATTACAGTCACGGAAATCTGATGCGAAAGCGGAAGTCAAGCGTAATAAAGTTAATTAATAATTGTTATATGGCGAGATCGTTGCATAATTATAGACATCGTGCCCCAAGCCGAACGTGCAACCAAGGAAAATAATTCAACAAGCGATCATACTAGAGACCAGGGCAGAGTGTGCATATACACGGTAATGTTCGCTACCCGTGAAGAAAGGTCATAACAGATTTGTAATTAAACTTCTCTAAATCCGCCTTATGACCCACTGCTTTTTTAGAACCAGCAAGTAATAAATTTTGCCCAGCGTTTTCTTAACCATTTACAAAGAAAACGAAAAATAAGTTGTTATAATAATTATATAAAAGGAAATAGGAAAACAAAAAACAAGAGCGGTGTCAAAATGTATCAGAGGATAGGCTATCCTTGCCATTGAACAAATAAACTGATACCAAGCATTGTCGATGATTGCAGTACACACTGATCGGCGGAATGGAATTGGGAAGGTTCGTCTGTGGATTTTTGCTCTTCATGCACTGGCAACCAAAGGAAGTGAGCGAGTGGGAAAGGTTTGTATAAGCCTCGGGCTACACCGGTTAGCTTCATCGAATGTTTTGCAAACCACATGCTAGGAAATAGTAGCAGCACATTTTTTTTTCCCTGAAGTATGGAAACCTGTCCCTAGGGATATAATTTTACGTGCAATTACAGGTTTCCTTGGGTTAAGGAAAAATAAATTTAAAAAGTTTTGGCCTCGGTTTTTTAAAAATGCATAATTTGGACCCTTTCTCAATAACTTTATGAAGCGGATATCCCGAATCAAAATTATCGATAGGTGTTTTCAATTAAGGGCTGTGGGCATTATGTAATGGGCATTTCCGTTTTTCATAACCCAATCCCCGTGTCCAAAAACGGCATCGTGCACCTTTTAATTGTTTTTCTTGGAAGTATCCTGTACACTTCCTGGTAATTAGAAATAATCTCCTGCCGTTTCCCTGCAGCCTTTTGATCCCATAGGCCCAGAGTCAGGCCGGTAGGGTGACGCACGCGTCAATTTTCTGATGTAAACGGTCCTCACGTCACAGCGGGTTTATGTGTTAATTGTCATCTAACTGCCGAGGAGGGGACGATTATCTTTGGAACAATCTTACTCTAGCGCTGCCATAATCATCGAACGCGCAATTGTCAACTTCCGCCTCTAGCGGCCTCGCTGCATCCTGGGCCAAATGCAACAGAGAGGGTTAGTTTAGGACAAAGGTTATTACACTTTTTTTTATTATTGATGATATGATTAGAATGACAAATTGGAAGAAGTTGATGAATCACGCAGGTAGACAGGCGTGAAATTGTACTGACTTGACGGAGTGGTCCAAGCCAGAAAAAGATAGATTGTTATTTTCTAAATCTCCTAAGCTTTCCTTAGATACTTTCAACAGAGGGAAATTGTGGGAGATGGATCGGCTGAATGAGGGTCTAAAATGTTACACCTTATCTTTCCTGTTCTTTACACCATTATTTTTTTTCTTCTTATCCCCATGTGAGTGTGACACGGTTGAGTTATTTACTCCATATCGAGGTATCTCAGTCTACTGGGAAATATGATTTTCCACGGTCGATTGGTTTTGTGAAACATGCATTCTGGCGGCACATTTACACAACTTTCTTGCTCCTCCTTAGCGGTGAAAGGTGTTTACAGCCAAAACCAATTTTACTCAAAAAAATTCCAGCTCAAATTCAAAACATAAACTCTCATACCCCGTCCCCTCCCTCCACACCTACTCCACTGAACAGATAGCAATGAACTAAAGGCTCCCCAAATAAAGATTTTATTTTTTTAAATCCGTCATTCATTTTCCTCCTAATCCATCCATTTTGTCTCCATAAAAAAGACTATAAGTGACGCTGCATCTTCGTTCTCTTACCATGACTAAGACTTCTCTGTAAAACCCTTTCATTGTTAAGAAAGCTACACAAGGTCTTACTTGTATTCCTCTTTCTGAGGTAATTCACTGCCGATGTCCCCTCTTTTTTTTCTTGTTACCTTTTTGTCCATGTCTCTCACGCTTCGACCTTTCATATCGGTGAAGAGCGAGAATCCATTGAAATCCCTACGCTGCTGAAACTGTTGCCGCCATATCTAGGAAGAAAAGGACTCACTGGTGCCTTGAGTACTTTGGGGAGGTGCTATACATACTGGATGGGTGATTAGGGAACAGTCAGTGAGACAATCGGTGGTTACTTTATCACATTTGATTTATTTTCTCATATCAATCTCTCTCTCTCTCTCTCTCTCTCTCTCTCTCTCTCTCTCTCTCTCTCTCTCTCTCTCTCTCTCTCTCTCTCTCTCTCTCTCTCTCTCTCTCTCTCTCTCTCTGTCCTTTTTGTGTGTGTTGGGGGAGAGGGGGGAGGGTCGGTTATAAAGTTAAAAAAAAAGGATGTGTTATATCCGAAGTATCCAATTGAAGTACGGCCTTTGTAACTTTTTTTTTTTGGTATATTTTCAAAGATCACTACTTTTATTGAACTATGATAACTTAGTGCGATTCTAACGTTGATAAGCAGACACGATAATTATACAATAATATTGGCAACCCGAAATGGCTGTATGTTTCCTGACATTCATTCTTTGATATATTATATATGTTCACTAGTGAAATATCTACAGCGATACCTAAATTTTTGCAGTAATCGTCTAAGGTGATAATGGTCAAATTGCTATATGAATTTTTCCCATCTCTGTAAAAATTCCTTTTTTTTTGTTACGGTTTTTACAACGTGATATAAAACTTAATAAAGATACTCAGATTTTTAGTTTTAAATTATGTTGGTTGTTTTTTTTTTTCCTTTTTTAAATATATTCTAAAAATATGTGAAAACTTTTAGAAACAACTGTCTCGTTAATGGAAACATTGTTGTCTTTTTTTCGTTTGTTTTTTTTTTTTTTTTTAGATAAAGCAACGTATTGTTAAAAGCGCAGCCTCTCGGATTGTTATAATAGATAGACGAGACAATAATATATGGTTGTGTTTTATACATCGAATAATGGATGGACAAAAACAGCCGATGAGTTAGTCATGAGGGCTGTGTAGTCCATAAAGATCTGAAGGTCGTAGCCTTCTTCTTACTCACTCGCTAACTTAACACCTAAGATACACAATCACATCACACATGCACGTGTGCCTCTCATGCACATGTTGGAAATATCCTGGTTATTAACATAGTTTAGTTCCTACCTTATGCTTCTATCGCCGGTCTGTGGCGCTTGCAACTTAGGGATTGTCTCTTTCAAATTCAAGTTTAAAATAAACTTTTGGTAATTACAAATTTACAGTTAAATTAAGGTAAGTTGAGTTACCGTGATTTGGCTTGCAAATGACACAATTTTTGTCTTTGAAGATTGATTTTCGACTAGCAACGATGGCAATGGTAAACAATAGTAAAGAAGACAGCAGGATGGGTTAAACTTTCAATAATTTATTTTAGTCAGTAGAGCTAATTTCAAGCGCAATGCTTTCAGGTAATTGTAAGAAAGTTAAAAAAAAAAATAAATAAAAAGAAGGCATAAATATTTTTTTTCATTGGAGGGGATAATTAGGATTTGCTCAGAGTCAAAACGCAGCTTAGTTCTGTTTTTAAAATTAAAAGACACTTAAGAAATTGACACGAGAATATTGCACTTTAAAAATTACGACTTGTTTACAAAAAGCTTTATCAGAATCATAGTTTGTTTTTAAGCGACTTTTAGCATGCACTTTGTAATTATGGTGCCTGTAATCTTTTATTTGCATGTTCAGATTGAACTCTCACCCCTTGATAACCATTACTTTAAAAATCTCAAGCGTACATTGGGCTTTGCTATCTTTTTGTACTGTATCTTCACAATCTATCACCTTTTCCCTTTACCAAAGTATTGTATTCACATTTTTGTCTCCTCCGATGAGATTCTCACATAATTATATGAGCATTAAAAAGAGTATTTTGGCATGACAGCAACCATCCACTTTCTGCTAAAGAGTTCCAAATAAATGGCGTCAGGGGAGAGGCCTTGAAATACTTCAAACTCTCCTCGCCAACCTATCTTTACCCAACTGGGGCCAAAACTTGTATCGCTCTTATGGTGTTATTATAATTATGGTGTCAAAATGCATACCACGCTGATAACAGCCAGTATGTAAGCATCTAATCGGCAAGCTGGTGAATTTAAGATGGATAACGAATCTTTTTTTTTTTAAATTGTGAATAAAGTTTTGAAAATAATTAAATCTTGTCTAAGATAATACGGCCATTGACCCACCCTTCAAATTTTATGAGGTTCTTTTTTTTCCTGTAAGGTATGATCTGCACTGTAACTACACTGTGTCCTTGCGATCTGCAATGACTGCATGGCTCTTTTGTTACTGTGCTCTAGGCCAGCACCTGGTACTTAACCTAATTGTGAGACGTCGACACAGAGATGAGTTCGACAGTGTCACAGTGACATACCTACTATCCGTGCGATAAAAAGTATTAATGATAACACTATCCGGGCGATAAAAAGTATTAATGATAAAAACTGCACTGTTGAGGACACTAAACTTTCCAGTTGGTGATCTTTCTCTATAATTTCTAAATAAGAATAGATTCAGGAAACAATACACACACATTCCATTTAGCTCGTGAACGCAATAAAAGTAAAACCAAACAAAACCATATAATAAATTCACATACAGCTTCGCAGAGGTCATAAAAATTCATGGCCAAACTAGGACTTGAAGATTTTTTTCGAAGTGATGTTCATAAGTTGTCGTGATACAAAACTTCATAGAAGCTAACAGACGTTTCTCGTGTCGATATCTGCATCGACATTGTGAAATAATCATAAATTGGCTAAAGTACAAATATCACAGTCATACTCTTTACTAACATCAATTTCTCTTGGAGATAAAAGCAAAACAAGAATAAATGAAAATTGAGCTTGAAATGAACATGTAAATTTTAACGCGCACCATAAAGCTAAGTATGCTTTCTATCATCAGATGTCTACTACGTTGCCCAGATCTATCAGCTATCATTCTAGTTCTCAACACCTGTGTTTTCCAATGCACAACTAATGGTTAGTTAGAGAGAAAGCTATCTCTTGATGCGCTCTTATAGTTATTACTCCAATAAGCTTGTTCTAGACTGATTTGCCAGTTCAAGTGGAAAAGGAATTTAAGTATAGATTATAACTAACAATCATAGAACTTAAGTTTTTGAGATTAATTTTTATCTCGCTGGTTAGAAAAAGAATTTTTTGTTTTGTTTTTGTATTGTTTTTGTTATGCTTTTTTTTGTTTTGGTTTCCCTTGCTTTAGTAAAATATCCAAAACTTGCACGGTATTTTCTAGTACAAAAGATTACTTTTCTCTTTATTCATAGTTATTTTAATTTGTTCGTGTGTCAATGAATCTTCTAGATGCAAGTGACTGGGAAAAAAAAGTGAGGAGGGAGAAAAAGGGAAAGAATGAGTAGAAATGTCATTTTGTCCTGCCATTCAGTCCTTTCTGTTGACCTCTCCCTACAACTCTCTCAACTCACTCAGTCGAAAAGCCTGATTTACACTTCCAAAGCATTCCTTACGGGAGAATTTGCAAAGGTCAAGCGCACTGCAAAGACGCTCAAATCTTAACAGATAGAAGTCTTAAAACCGCTGCTTTAGCGTGCACGGCATGGCCAGCACAACCTTCCACCTTTGAGCCACAAAAAAAAAAAAATTTCAAAAATTGAAACTTTCAGCTGACATATATGCGCACTTGCTCCTTCCTCCTTGACAAAACACAATAATGGGATGCCTAATCCCTTTTCTTCACTCTTCAGAGTTACCCCAGATCTAATTATTTACTATTACTACTACAACAACTACTTTTTTCTACTACTACTACTACTACTACAACAACTACTTTTTTCTACTACTGCTACTACTACTACTACTACTACTACTACTACTACTACTACTACTACTACTACTACTACTACTACTACTACTACTACTACTACTACTACTACTGTTACTACTACTTCTACTATTACTCTTACTACTACTACTACTACTACTACTACTACTACTACTACTACTACTACTACTACTACTACTACTACTACTATTATTATTACTACTACTACTACTGCAACTGCTACTACTACTACTACTACTACTTCTTCTTCTTCCTCTTCTTCTTCTTCTTCTTCTTCTTCTTCTTCTTCTTCTTCTTCTTCTTCTTCTTCTTCTTCTTCTTCTTCTTCTTCTTCTTCTTCTTCTTCTTCTTCCTCTTCTTCTTCTTCTTCTTCTTCTTCTTCTTCTGTTGCTGCTGCAGCTGTTTCTTTCTCTCTTCTCCCCCCCCCCTCCCCTCCCCCCCCCCTTTTTTTTTTTTTGGTTATTTCCTGTTTTTATTATTATGTTTTTTCCTGCTGTAATTTTTACTCTATTAAGTACTAATGTCGATTCTTGTATGCTGCTACTAATCTCGCATAACTTACACCCTAGAACCATGCCCCACGCATTTATTTTGTTCCCCAAGCTCTGCACACGATGAGATGATCGCATGAATCCGAGTTCTCGGAAAACAATAGCTGCTCACCCTCACACAAGGATGAGGTTTGCATCCGTCTCCACACGTGCAAAGTGTTTACAGGTGCGACCTGTCGGGGGCTAATGCAACAGTAAATGCTAAACCGCTGGTAAGGGCACCGTTGGGGGAAGAAACCGTCAGAGAAAGAAAGAGCTGGGTGTTAGAAGTAGAGGAATAGAGGGTGAAGCGAAGGGACGCACGAAATGGGAGAAGTCATGTAAATGACAAGCTCAGAGAAAGGCGTTATAGAGTTAAAACTGAGAGAGATAGAATAAAGAGAGATGAAGAGAATTAGAGAGGGGGGGGGGGAAGAGAGATAGAGAGAGAGGAGGGAAGAGGAGGAGGAGTACTGGAAAGAGGGAGTGAGAAGAAAACAGACGATTGCGTCTTCTTGATACATTTTCATTCTGCGTGAAACAGAACATTCTACTCAGTATAGACGATGCTTAATCAGATGATACTATAGTTAATGGTTTGTATAAAGATTTAAGTGTTAAATGTTTAATATCCGAAATGCATTTTGTAACATATTAAATTGGGCTTAATTTATAGCCTAACTATATTCAAACAAACTTCCTTTTCTTTATATATGCTTAAAAAAACATAGAAGTTTCAGAAATCCGAAAAGTTAACTTCATACTTTATACAACTGTTCACACAGTTTTATTTTCTCCCTTATTCAATTAAGTTAATCATTAATTTTTTAGAAAATTGGCAAGTTAATTAAATATTTTTTGTACAAACTTATAGTGTTGGGAAGTTTTTCCTCTCTCCACGCTTACACACACACACATACACACACATACAGTCATGTCCTCAAACATTTTGAAATCTCTGCCTGACTTTCCTGCACTATTTGATGTTTACCCTTGCCCAAGTCAGACATTTCCGGTTTGTTTTACAGAGAGAAAAGTTTCTTGAAGTGGTAATTTTTCTCGTTGCTTTTAAAACACAACAGATGCAGGAAAACTCAAGCAAAAACTAAACGGGGGTGGGCGATTTGTTATGCTTTCAATAGAATACCATCTTTTTTTCATTTTTTTCCCTTTGTTGCCAGCACACGCATATTATATGATATATGGAAGTTTCCGATGTGCTTAACCATGCATTAAGAAAATA
>JAWDGP010005065.1:395000-425000 GCA_033675545.1 Elysia crispata | reverse complement strand
CGGCACCATTCTCCTCCCGGCCATTTGTACAGACTCATAATGGTGGGAGCTTCCTGTCTCCCTTTGTATGTGTTTATGAATTAGCAGGAGGCTTCCCAATAACGGAGATATCTTTCTTCCTATCCAGCTTCCTTTTCCAGCTTCTTCTGCTCACATCACCACTCAATCTTCCTTCACTACTCTACTCCCACCCCCAAACTCCCGAAAAGTTACTAGTGTTGTTTGGTTTGGTTTTTCTCCCCCATCCACTACTCCTGTAAATTGCTATCACGTTTCAGGTCCCATTATTAACCTACCCTTTGACCCAGATGTCTTCCCTCCTTCCACAATTTTTTTTTCCTTGTCTTCCCACCTTCGACTGCCTGCTGAACAGTTCCGGATTTTTTCCTTTGATTCCCACACTGTCGTTCCGTTCCGTTCCTTGAAGCATGCTTATCCTCTAAATCTTTTAAAACATTTTCAACATCCCCCAGGTCAGCTTTTTATTTCCCCTCCTTTTTTTCATATCCGTTTTTATCCTTTTCCATTTCCTTCCTACCCAGCTCATTTACATTGCTCTCTGTTGTGTTTTTTTTTCAAACAGGGTATCTTGACATCCAAGCTCAGCTTCGAATTGGCAATTGAGATGCTTTTCGAGTGTCTTAGGGTAATCAAGGAATGTGCATTGGATTGTTTTTGCTAGCCACTACTTCTTCAGTACTACAACCATACCAACTTGCGTTTCTTTTCCTCTTTTTTTTTTATTTTCCAAACGTCTGTTTAAAAAGATTGCTACTAGTTTATATTTTTCTACAGACCCAATTTCGCTCCCAGTATATACACCCCACCCCCACCCCTACATCCTGTCCCGTTTTTTCCCCCCTCTGTTTCGATGTTTTGTTGTTGTTGTTTTAATTTATTTAAAATTTTAATTATTTCTACTTTTTCTTAACTGAGATTTTTTCTAGTATGCTGAGATTGTAAAAAGCCTAAGCAATCATTTAATCAATCAACCATTCATTCAAATATTGGACGAACCGGGCTGTGTGACTATCGCTGGACCACTCTGTCTCGACCCGTTTGCCGACTTACCACCCATCAACATAATATCCACGCTTTTCTAACGGAAATAGCGTGTATCCTTTTTTTTTCTATTTTTTCTTTCACATGCACCTTGAACTAATTTAATCACTTTTGACGGAACTTACTGCATCCTTCTCGCCTGTTAAATCCATGAAACCAATTTGAAAAAACAAGAAACAAGAAACTAGTGCGCAACACGTGCACTGCGTGGTTCACCTGTAGCGCCAGCCATGCTCACGCCCACGCAGCCGCTGGCGCCAACACCAAAAAGAGAGAACGAAGGAAAAAAAAAAAGTTTGCGAGCAAGAAACAGAAACAAAACATGAAATCCGAAAAGCAGAAAATAAAACCGAATGAAGAAAAAAAATACATTGAATTTTTTTCTTATTTTTTAATTTTTTTTTTCCGCGTGCAAGGGGTGTTAAGAAAACACGGGGGTGAGCACCAAGGCAAAGCCAGGCACGTGTGTGAGTCCTCTGTGACTTCCTTGTAGAGCCGGGTGCTAGATAAGTGGGTGCACCAGTCTTCTTTAATATGGTAATATATGGATCATAAATCGGCCTGTTTCAACTCAACTGGCTCATACTGTACTAGAAAGATGAGAAAATCTGAATAGCGATGTCTAGACTGATGGCTCAGTAGGTAGGTCATGCAGCTGATGTATGAATGATCTTGGGTTTGATTTAAACTTCATGATTTTATTCAATAAATTTATTATTGTTGTTAAGGGGGTATCTATTACGTATCTAGATTTTTTTTCATTAGGGTTTACTTTGTACAAGAAATAAAAAAAAACAATAATAGATATTATCGCCGAGGAATTAGGAACAGGAAAACTTAGGCCTGCCTTCTTTTAGATATGATGATCTATTATGCCATCGATTACTTTCCCGAGGATCTCTTTGAAAACTTTCAAGTTTTCCGTTCGGCTGATATACAATTGGGACATTGAAGACAAGCTTATAAATTTCTAACTATTTCAGAGGTGCGGCATCCATTCTGTATAGGATTTATAAAATAAAAAAACAAGGCATTGACTCAAGATTTAGTATTGTTCAATATGCTTCTCAAACCGACACGCCGCTTGTATATAAAGGACTCTCTTTGCTCAGATCGTGTCGGGCCGCAATAAAGGAACCGTGCTCCATCCAAATCTCTCTGATATGTTTGAATTGCACGAAATCAAAATGGTTGGGTGGAGGAAAATCTGGGAACTGAAGAAGAATTTTCAGTCAATTGATACCAGAGCTGATACAAAACCTGAGGAGAGAGATAGTGTCTGTCCGTCTCAGCCCTGCCTGCCTTATTTTCTCTTCTGCCGGACGGAAAAAGATCCGGCTTTTTGAGAAAGCGGCTCAAGTTGTCTGCGATGGGCGGACGTCCGAGAGATTGATTCATTAATACAGGACAATATTTATGTGTGGTATGAGAGGAAGATCCGCCGTGAAGAAGTGTCGTGGGTAGGAGAACACGGAAAGCTGCATTGTCCAGTGTGAGATTGTATCACTGGCCGATCTGATACTGTCGCTCCATATCCGCTCAGAGAGATGGGCATTCAACAACTGGACATTGAGGTAACTAAACTCCTTGGTTCAAAAGGATAGAAGATGTCAGTGGGCATTCAGCGGTTTTAACGAGTTGGGTTTAGAGAGGTGATGGGTTTGTTAATGCAGTTTTCTGTTCGGAGGTGAAGAAAAGAAGATATTGCACTTGGGAAGAGGCGGGGAAGAGTAATTAGATGCCAAAATGGAAAATTAGAGAAATGATTGCGAGATTGTCAAAGACAGGTCAAAAATTAAATCAGAATGGATAGACAGAGGGAAGAAAAGGCTTGGTCACATACAGACATATTCATTAAATGAACAGGCGAGAAGATAGATGACCGAGGAAAATAATGATGAATTATATCGAGTCGATGTGAAAGAATTGGTTCAAACATATTAAAACGAGGTTTTACTTCGCAAGAGACTTGTATTTTGTTGATTCTATTTCGGAAACCAATTCCACTCCAATCAAATAATGCCGAGCGTTTTATTAGCCAGTTGGGTAATTATTGAGACGTCATTATGCTCAAATGTATACGTACGAATGTTAATCGACTCACTATCTATAATTATGCACAGGGCGTGTTCAGCACAGTATCAAGCTCATGGTACAGGCAGCTGACACGCTTACCAATCACAACAAATCTTACCGCCCCGAAATGCTTTTTGCATATACATGTATGCTTCACACCACATAACAAGTTAGAAAAGATAAAGAAGAAACAAGAATGCGTTTGGGCTTTTATCTGCAGTTGAAGTGTGAACCTTGACACTGTGCCAACTGTGGCGAGAACTCAAGATCTCGAGGTTTGCTTGTTTTGTGCCAGCTTATTGCCTGTGAATGACTCGGGTGCAGTATTTTTTTTTTTAAACGTAAGACGAAGTCTCTGAATCGCTGACCAGATATCAGAATTAAGTCTCATTTCAATAACTGTGTCCTTGAGAAACGACGTCGTCGGTTGTGTCTTCCTCAACAAGTCGCTTTATGGGGAGCCATTCAGAACTCTTGTTTGTCATGCTCTTTTTGAACCGGATGAGAGATTTATCTATCAGGCCTTCCCTTGCGTCGAATTCTATTATCATAAAATGCTGTGTCTAATTTTGCTCATGTAGCGTCCCCTACGCTGTGATAAGTTATTCCTGAAGCCGTTTTCTTCCCCACTTTTTTTTTTTTTTTTTTTGTATGTTTAGCATGTTCAGAGCTAAACATAGGCTAGCAATACAAGGCCTATCAAACCTCAACCGGTAGTTTTGAACATATACGATTCAGAAAAAAAATTAATGAACATCAAGTTCTTACAAGATAACTTGGACTCCTTGAGAGATAGATAGTACAGTCTCCTGTTTAGACTAATGGCACTAAGAGGCACCTCTAATTCTGTGTAAGATACTAGCACTTCTTCATGTAGAAAAGATTTACATTTTAATATATAATTAATATTTTTACATTTATTAGTCTTGGAGATGTTAAATTAAGGTATGTCCGCTCTCACAATAATTCTCAGATTTTTTATTTGTTTTTTATTTGTTTGTGTGTGTGTTTTTGTTATTTTGTTTTGTTGTTTTTTCATAGTCGTTATTGTTGCTTTATTAAATATAAAATATTATATATTTTCCCAATGTACGCTCTTTCTTTCTCTCTTTCATTCTCTTTCTATTCTGACATTTCTTTCTCTCGTTCTCTCTATCATTCAAAATATTATTCTATCTGTATCTGTCAGTGTGCCTGCTCTCTCTCTCTCTCTCTCTCTCTCTCTCTCTCTCTCTCTCTCTCTCTCTCTCTCTCTCTCTCTCTCTCTCTCTCTCAGAAACAGCAGCAAGAATGAGGGTCCTGCGTGTGACATTCCCAAACCAATTTGCAGAATCTGTTTGAGCAAACTTTCTTTAACCTGGACAGCAAACTTTGAGCGGTTGAGGTCACGTGCCACAGTGTACTTTTTGTCAGGTTTTAGAGCACTGGTGAAAAGCTACAGACAGACCAGAGCTGAAGAGTGGTCCCTCTATAGCTCAACGGCGGGGTATTCATAAAAAAATATTGAAGGAGAGAGAGTGCGTATCTGGAAAAAGGGAAGCGGGGGGATATAGGAGGAATAAGATGAAGAGAGGTAAAAATAGGAGGGACAGAGAAAAATTAATGTTATTGAAGGAGCGAGACAGAGCATGAGTGAAAGAGGGAGAACTGGAGAATATTGACAAGATAAGAATAGAATGAGAAGGATGAGAGAGAGAGAGAGCGAGAGAGAGAGAGAGAGAGAAAGTGTATAAGACACATAAGAGAGAAATGAAAGGAAAAAAGGAAAGATAAATAGTAAGTGTGTGTTTGTTTGTTTATTTGTTAGTTAGTATTGGATATTAGCGGTTTTTACAAAAGATGTCTATCAACGTTTACTTTGAATTTTGATCAGAGTTGAATGACAGAAGAAAAGTAAAAAATTTTTAGGCCCAAATCGCAAAATGACAAATTGAAATTTTTATCGTTAAGAGAACAGAAAATGCATTCTTTAGAAGTGTGTTGCTACAATTTTAGGATGCTGTATAATGCTTATGAGGTTATTTTATTGACGCATAAGAAAAACAATTATAAAACAATAAACTATATTTATCCTTTCAGGAATTAGAAAGCAAATAAGGGATATCAACTGGAAAAGAATAAAGTGCAAAGAGCCTGATCGAATAAAAAATAACAAATCACCATTTCGCATTTATCTGATTGGATGTCATGAAAAAGTTCATAAAATAGTAAGGGAGAAATCATTTAACTCAATAGAATCGATATTATTATTATTATTATCAGAGCCACCAGCATATTCCAATAATTATTTTTATCAGTCAAATCCCGAGGAGCAGAAAGATCGGATCGTAAAGGACAGATTGCTTGCAAGAATTCTCTTCTACGTTACCATTATCGTAATCTCCATCTGGAGCATTATTGTCTCCACCTTCCTCATCGTAATTACCTCTCCAGCTCCCTCGTCCTGTCTTGGCAAGTGTTGTGATTAAACAGGCATCAATACCGTAGCAAAACTTTGAAATTAAACTCTTGACTGGCCAAGTCTGAAAAGGTCAACTTTGCACGACTTGAAGGCAGTTAAAAATTAAATCAAATGTCACAATTAGTTGAAAAACATTATCATGTCCAGCTTTTTTCTCATTTCCCGGTATTTCCTGTAACGTAATACTTAAAATAATCCAAATAGCTTTGTTCATTTTGATCGTCCTTCTAAAATAAAATATTGCCCTAGGCATCATGCGAAAAAGTCATGTTCAGCTTGACAGTTTCTATATTTCGCACATTAAAACTTAAACACAACGTCCAGAGATGGATTTTCTTAATTGTTCGTTTCCAGTTTCGTTCGTGGAAGGAAAGTATTATAAGTGACAAATGGCAAATGGCAAAACGTTTGATGTTGAGAACATAGAAAGTTGGATGAGGCTTTTGTTAATAGAACTTGGTGGAAAACAGATCAATGCACATGCAGTAGCTGCGTTGAATCCAAAATTACTCGAACCAAATGAGTCATTGATTTAGCTCCATTTTGGTCAGAGCAGTCATGCATATGGAGAAAGATGGACAGACTGACGGTCATGCAAACCAGATTGATGGGTTGTTTGTAAGCAGACTAATTGGATAGATAGATAGATAGATAAAAAGGTGTAGATCTAGGGATTGAAAGTGAATAAATCTCCATGTTTAATAATAGATAGTGTTAAGTTTATCGCTTATCCAAGTTCTGCTTTAATATTTAAAAATCTTTTTGTCTCTCCTCCCCTACAGTACAGTACTTCGGGGTCAGATTCCTACTCTGCAATTGTCTTGGGACTACTATCTCTCCGCTCTCACCGTCATAGATGACATTGAGCGTGGAGAGCATCCTGTTAGCGAGCTCTACCTGTAACCTGCCACACCGGACTTCGCGTGTCGGTCGGTCGGCCACTGGTCAGTCAAGCTCGGGACATAGGTCAGGGCAGGCCAACTCGTGACCCAGCGTAGCCCCTCTCGCCACCTCAGCGCGCGACCAGGTCGAGAGCGCGGCACACACACACACACCCCAGCAGATCGACCCGCTCCGGCCCTGGTCCGGCCAGCCAGCCAGGCGGATGGCGGTGGCGCGCGACCTCTGGCCAGTTCGCTTGGTCCAGGGGATCGCCACAAGAGGCGGGGCTTCTTGGCCGCACGGGAGAGGGGTGGGCGGATGCCAGTAAAATCAATGCTTGGAGGGGCGGGCATAAGATGAGGAAGAGATTTAAGACTGGACGAACTTTGCTAAAGCTCCACTATAGAATGATACAATAAGTTTCGACAATTTCTCTCTGATTTTGGTGAAATTTTATGTCGATTTTATTAAATAAAAAAAAAAGCTCTGGATCATAATTGTTACATGTTTGATAGGGGTGTCCAATGAGATGAATTGCTGCTGTCACAATACGACAGAAAATTAGCACTACAGTGGTAATTAAAAAAATACTCTGACATTCTTTACTTTTATTAAAAAAAAAAAAACCTATTTACGTTTGGAGGAACCTATTATTACTTTTTTTTATAACCATTGGATCCCGTTCGTGTGCATGGAAACCCAGTGCAGCGAAGCTTTAATTCCAGTTACGTTTTACCATAATATTTTCTAGAACATACATTTGAAAGAAATAACATGCTCAAGAATAGTCTGTAACTAAAGAATCTTGACAGGAGGCTGAGCAGCAAAAGAGGAGGCAATATCGAAACTTGACACCTCCACGGAATCCTAGATCTTAGTGTAAAGTCAACCAAGAAAAGGGGTAAGCTAGAAGATTGAGTGTGTGTGTGTGTGTGTTCTTTTTTTTTTTTTTAGGTGGGGGGGGCTCTCACAAGTTCAAAACAAGACGTAGCGAATCGATGTCTGTATTGTTTTTAATAATTATACACCATTGCTCTGCGTTATCATGTGGAGTGTGCTCTGAAAGTAGTCGTTGCTCTTACGAACAACTAGATCTAGGTCCTGGGTTAGAATCGTTGCTGGACTATGTTGAGCTATTGGTTGAATATTTGAATTTTTTATTCAATTTGCTCATCTTATATAAGTGTGAAATAAGTAAATGAAAAGTAATCAGTGAGAGCGGGCAGAGTCGCAATAGAGTAAACAGCAGTTTTTAACAATTACTTTTTATGCGTTGAAAAAGGCAAAATGACTGGCAATGGTATCGGTACCGAAAAGAGGAGAACAGATCTTTGTGAAGTGCTTGGAATAATGTATTAGTATGGAACTAAAAATGGTTTCATAGTGATGTAATTCTCAACAAAAATACATAAAAACATTTAAAATTCATCATGCACTAACCATACAATGAAACCTCTTCTCACTTTTCAGTTTCAATGTCAGGTCTTGCACAGAAGCGTGTATGCATCGGGAAAGAGTTAATGATGTCATGCGGTGCAGTTCACACAAAAGGCTTATATTTCTACACCAAGCACGTAATGCTGTGTGCACACGTTACTTGTCCTCAGTGCACCCGACACTTAGGGGATCAATGTATCACTCCATACAAGTGTTTACCCGCCTACCACACCTGGCTACTCACAAAGGCTGCTCTGGAATGTCACGCGGGGTTTGGGGCTTCAACTACTAACAGGTTTGACAATACCCAGACTGATTCTGGGGCTTTAATTATAAACAGGTTTGACAATAATCAGACTGATCCTGGGGCTTCAACTACTAACAGGTTTGACAATACCCAGACTGATTCTGGGGCTTTAATTATAAACAGGTTTGACAATAATCAGACTGATCCTGGGGCTTCAACTACTAACAGGTTTGACAATAATCAGACTGATTCTGGGACGTCAACTACTAACAGGTTTGACAATAATCAGACTGATCCTGATCCTGGGGCTTCAACTACTAACAGGTTTGACAATAATCAGACTGATTCTGGGACGTCAACTACTAACAGGTTTGACAATAATCAGACTGATCCTGGGGCTTCAACTATAAACAGGTTTGACAATAATCAGACTGATTCTGGGCTTTCAACTACTAACAGGTTTGACAATAATCAGACTGATTCTGGGCTTTCAACTACTAACATATTTTACGATAATCAGAATGATGGGTCGTTCGAGTTAACTGAATGGGTCACCCATACAGACTGATGCAATTGACCAGATGATGCAAGCCTGCAAAAAACAGTTTAAATGATTTAAGACCTTTTAAACGTGTGCTCTTACTAATGCAATGTAAACAAAAATACTAACAAAGCAGAAAACTGGCGGTAGGCAAAATGTTGTCAGTGGAGGTGCGTATTAAGATCGCGTCACTCTTAACCAGAACTTGCAACCTCTTGATTGACTTTAAAAATGAGAAAGCTAAAAGTCAGAATGAAATCGACGTTTTCCGATGCCATACACTATTTTTTCATCACTGTCAGTTTTGACTTTTTACACACATAATTTCACTATTTTCTTTCCGTCTTGTTTAATACCATTTTTCTCCCTAAGATTAAGAGATATTGTTTTAAGATATTGTACTCTTTATCATTCAGTGTCATCTAATTAAACGCCCCCCCCCCCCCCCCGGCGGATAGCCGATTCATCTACTCATTGACAACCGAGTCATCTACTCATTAGCAACCGAGTCATCTACTCATTAGCAACCGAGTCATCTCCTCATTGACAACCGAGTCATCTCCTCATTGACAACCGAGTCATCTCCTCATTGGCAACCGAGTCATCTACTCATTGACAACAGAGTCATCTACTCATTGGCAAACGAGTCGTCTACTCATTGACAACCGAGTCATCTACTCATTGGCAACCGAGTCATCTACTCATTGGCAACCGAGTCATCTGCTCATTGGCAACCGAGTCATCTACTCATTGACAACCGAGTCATTTAATCATTGAAAAAGTCAAGCGTCAAAAGGAGATAAGACTTCCTATTTTTTATCTCTTTAACCAATGTTTAGCGTTGTTTAAATGTGATTTTTAATTACGACTTTTCCCACGACGTGTCATCTGCTCATTCGAACTTGAAGCCTAGAAGTAACTGTTTGAATGTAAAGGCCAGCATCCGCCCCCTTCTCACGTCTCAGGGCATTACTGAATTCCGGGGGCGCCAAACCACGACAATTATAGATCGATTAGTAGCAAGAATCGTGCGACTGTTGCAGCTGAAAGTTGCTCTTTCTCGATCTAGAATCTAGACAACCTCAAAGTCTAGGAAACGGAGGCGAGCATGCGAGAAAGTGCAAGCTGTTGCATGTAATATTTCAACAATTTAACACGCATGTACGACTGTAATGATATTATAATTTTAATTGTTTCAGAAGTCAGTTTAAAAAACAGCCTAGATTAATTTTCTCATGTTTCTATTTCTAATGAAAGAGTTTTGTTGAATTTTTTGTTTCAGAAAAAAATTCATGCCGTCTTTGTTTTCGTAAAAGTAAAAAAGGAGGGCATGACTTTGTGACTTACTTCAATTATAGGTGCATTTCAGTTTTTAGTGGTATTTACACTATATTCGTCCATCTTTGGAACGGAGACACAGAGTCATCGCTATAAAGGAGAAACTTAAAAAAAAAAAAACGGAAGAGAAGAAAAAGATCAACAATTTAAAAGTAAACAGGAGATACCAACTCCTTGCCACGCAATTCATGTTTTAAAAGATTGTGGTGAAAATGAGAAACTGATGACAAGTAAAAAAGATAATGAAAGAAAATAACTGACAATCATATTTGACTCCTTCGGTTTCCCTCTAAGATAAGGTTAAGATTTTTTTTTTAAAGACAGTGATCATCATGCCAAAGGGGGGAAAATATCTTACAAAATTTGAAAGAACTTTAATGTGGAGAATCCTGAGTTGGGACACGTAGACTCGATGCAATGATTTAACGATCTGCGATTTGGAGGTACACGTCGCACAATCTCATTGGTTGCGCTCTGTTCCACCATAAATGTACAGTTATGGGAGTCGAAAAAAAGCGAGGTTTCGGAAGGTTTTCAAAGGTCACGGTGGAACTTAAGCAAACACATTTGATCAATAGCAATTATGGTTTACAGTGAGAGCGGGAAATGCTGTGAGTGAAAATAATAGCAGGATAAACTCAAGTCTGTTTTGCTTTTCCAGCATAAAGAATGCCGCTGTTTCGACGGTAAATCTTCAAAGTAACTTAGTTTCATGGGGTTAACTTCTTTGAATTGTACAAGAAAATTATTGGATCCACACAAACATCCGATTTTGCACATCAAAATCTTCCTCAAATTTGACTGTAATGGTTTTTTGGCCAAACTGAATTGTGAAATTTAAAATCCCCTAAGAATTGAGTGTTTTTTAGTCTTTAGTCTAAGTAACATTTGAAACATAATCGTCTACATTCTCCCTACAATAAAACATATTCGATTATCATTTTCATCCATAATATAAAGTCAAACTACTACTGAAAAAAAATAAGATTAAAATTAATTCCCCGATATCCTATTTCAATAAACTCTTCCCTGGTGTTTCGGTGTAGATTTTTCATTTTTTTAAGGGTGAAAGAACTTTTCAGCAGATCGAGTTCAAACAGCTCGTGTCTTACCCAACAAGGGAAAAAACGAATAAAAATAAATAATAAAAAGCATATACCCTGTATCAGATTATCTGCTTTGCACTAACTTGACACCGCGGACATCTTTTATCATTCTTGCGGGGAAGCTGTATTATGCTGAACCCTCTGCTACAAAGATAACAGTCTTCTTCAGAAAACCTGAATGAAACGAAGGCGTCTGAGGCAACTTGTCTACACGTCTCTATCTTATCTACAGTTTATCATTTGTGTCATGTGTAGATTTTTTTGTGTTTTTTTTTCGAGACCGAAATCGAGAAAAATCGACTTACAGCTGTAGTATTTCCATGCGTCGATAGAAGTTAATATTAATATGCGTCAGTTTTTAACCCGTATCAAAGAGACAAGAGGCAGCAGCAGCTTGTTGCTCGTACCCGCATTATGCAGCGGATGTCACAGTGACCCAGAGCATGGTTCACATTAAAAAAAAATATATACAAAGCATACTAGAAAAACTAACGATAATAATGAAAGATAAATTGTGAGGGCGGCGATGAACAAAGAAAATTAATGTTAAAATAGGATCTATCGAACTTGAAGTAATGCAGTGGTGTGTTAGATAATATCGATCGGCACATAAAATTATAGCGATGATAAGGTCTAATAAAGGTCGCTTAAGTGGGGTGAAAAGCTAACTTTTTAAGATTGAATATGATCCACGGTGTACGATCCTGTAACGCTTGATTGGCTGATAACAAAAGGTGCTTGACTCTGCAGCAGGCTCGACAGCCTGTTTCTGAAGCATAGATTATTACATTGGATGAATCATAGCATAATTCGCGTTGAATTTTCCCTCGGCTGGCTCAGATCAAAGCGTTGAGATTATTAAATTTGAGGTTGGCGGATTTGAACACTTCCCGGTTAAACGAATAAAACAGAGCACGCCACATAAATCTAGCGATATGCTTAAAACATTTTTTTGTATTACGTAGGACTAGCTTCTTGATTTGCTTTTCTTGATTTCTTGCTGAACGAGGATTGAACAAAATTATGAAACATCGAACAGTCACAGAATAAGGCAAACACTAGCAAATAAAGTGAGAGTTTATAAAATTATGTTATAATTATCCGGAACTGTGATGAGAAAACATAAATCCTCGGAAAACTACTGTGTCTAATTAAGACGACAGCAGTTCCCATTAGAGACACACAAGCCAAAAGACAGTTTAGATAAGAGTTTGCAACACTAATGACTTGGTACTGCTGCTAACTACGAATACCATTTCTATTATAATTTTATCAGCGATTGATGGGCTTTAGTTCTCAACAGCTGCGTCTCCCTGCTTAACACACACTCAAGGTTGGCGGAGAAACTACTTTTCCGGTGACTTTAATTAATATTGTGATCAACCATATTTATTGAGGGTCTTTCGAATTCGCCGCCATATTCTAAGACTGGGACGAGTTTCACATTCACGAAACGCTAGCTCCTGGCCAGTGAAACTTTTCTCTTTTGAAGCTGTTTTGAGGTTTTCATTACGAGAAAAATGATACTCAAGAAAAGTTTATAAACGCTGCTCCAATTTGTTTACTCAAGTCCAAGTTCAGAAGATTAGATGAGGTAAAGGCATGCAATGGACGGCTAAAACGACAGTCTATCAGACAATTAAACACATAAAGGTGTCTCACCTGAAGAGAAGAGAGCGATCGCTTTGAGGCAGCTGTACTCTGCCGAATCGACCTGCAGCACCTTGAGTTTCTCAACCTGCTCCTGAAAGATCCGTATATGGTCCATGAAGGCCACCACCCGTTCGGCCGCCATCGGGCTAGCGTGGAGACCGGCCGCTGCCAGGAGGGGCGCAACGTGAAGCGGCATGGAGCACTGGGCCGCATTCAGCACAAACAACTCTGACCAGCCGAGGCGGAGCAGAGCCACCTGGTCGGTGACTTGCAGCTCGGGGAAGAACGGGATATTGCGCGCCCATTCCACGGCGGAGAAGAGCAGGCGAGCAGCCAGCTCGCAGATGTTCTCTATGCCCATGATGTTGGGCTGCTGCATGCAGTTTCCGAACCTGGAAGTTGGGTATGGCTCTGCCCGCAACAACATAGAGATAAAACTTGATAGGTATGTATGGCCGTTGAGAGGATCGCCTCCGTGGAACGCCATCTGGGCGTGGAACGGATGCTGTGTCGGTGGGATGCGACCTCTCTGGACGGCTGCTCGTGTCGTGGCGAGGGTGTTGGGGGGGTAGCAGAGGGAATAGAAAGAATAAAGAAAATATGGTACAGTTAAGAAAAGGAAATAGAGAAGAAAATACATTCACTGTCAGTCGAAATATTATATTATTATTAATATGTAGTACAAAATGTATTGATACATAAAACTGATATATTAAGAAGGACGAAATATACACATATTGGTCTTTACCCCGGAATTTGCGATTTTTTACTTTAAAATAACTTTACTTTAAAATTGACAACTATTATTAATACTAATTTATAAAGGTAAGAAAAAATACAACTGCAGCAGCTGTAAAGTGCTTCAGCATAATTGTTTCTAAACCTTTTTATTTCTTTATTTTTTTTTAATAGGTATTATCTTGCCCATCTAACATATTCTTATCTTGTCTTAATCATTGGATAAGTTTTCCTTGCGAGGTTTTTTTGAGGTGATTACCTTAAAAGGTTAGCTACGAAATCAGACTGCTTCAAAGAAAAGCTAACATTGATAGCATCGGGAAATTCATTTAGTTTTTGGATTTTCCATTTCAAATTCACATTTTATGTAGCTCTGCCAAATATTTAAACAAGTACATGTCCAGTTTTGTTTTGTCTTTTGTTTTTTTGTTTTTTTCTTTTTCATAAAATATGTATCTAAACATTTAAACAAGCATGTGAAAAACGTCAGTTAATGTTTTTCCAACAATATTTCGACCTAAAAGGATTTGTAATTCCGATTGTTACAATATTTTTTCTATATGGTGCAAGATCATAGTGTCGCTATTACATCCTTATTCGTTAGATAATGGAGCATCGATTTCTTTGAACAAGTTGTATTAATGTGTGTCGCTTGAAGTAAAGTTAACAGGTAGAACGTGACACGTAGGTAGAGAAGCTTTTAATAGAGGGAAAGACGAGTTTATTATCGAAGACTCAGCACTGATGGTACCCGTGACGACCCCAGCGGAAAGGTCACCTGGTGACCCTGTCCCCAGTGTACGGGTAGATCACTAGGTCATTCACCCGCTAAACTGGGATAAGACCCGACAGGTCAGTCTGTCCCAGCCGCTCTTATATGACTCTACCTCCAGTATCTACCAAGATAATATAGCACAAACCTTTGAGGCAGCGAGCAATCAACGAGTAGGTAAGTAGACGCAATTTATTCAGCTTAAAAAAGCTTGTACCTGTTTGCGATAGAGTCGTTTGTTTCCTTCGACCTTTCGTGCTGTGAGTTACTGATGCCACTACATTTTCAGAAGCCATTGCTGCTGTTGCACCTACCACTATTACCACTACTAAGAACAGCTGCTACCACTACTACTACTGCTGCTATTGCTATTGCTGTTGCTGCTGCTACTACTACTACTACTACTACTACTACTACTACTACTACTACTACTACTACTACTACTACTACTATTGCTGTTGCTGCTGTGCCACTACTACTACTACTACTACTACTACTACTACTACTACTACTACTACTACTACTACTACTACTACTACTACTACTACTACTACTACTACTACTACTACTACTACTACTACTACTACTAATACTAGATCGCAAAGTATAATGAGAGATCAGAATAAACATCGAAAGTATTATCTGTTCTAGAAAACTACGCTAAACCAATTAATGACATAACAACGACAAAAAAAAAATAACTGCATGAATAATTTTATGGCAAAATAATCTCGTTAGTGCACTTGGCATTGTACAGTTAGTGTATAGTACCTTTTAAACTCAGGTTGTCGACGCCAGCAATATTTATTCGAGATCGGATTACAGGCTTTTATTTTGATGTTTTCTACGCAAAGTTAAAGTGGAGAGCCCTATAAGGCTTTAAATTTGGAAAACCTCTGGACTCACCGAGTCATTTTGTGAGATGTTAGGTAAAGTATTTCCCATTTTGAAATAATATATATATATAAGAATATACACACTTATCATCATCGCATCCCATTCCTATGAAGATAACAATTACAATAACACAAGATAACAGCAGTCAGCAACAACAAAATTCAGTATTATTATCTTAATCTTCATAAAAAAAATTAATCCTAATTATTATCAATAATAGAAGCAGTAAGAAGAAGAAGAAGAAGAAGAAGAAGAAGAAGAAGAAGAAGAAGAAGAAGAAGAAGAAGAAGAAGAAGAAGAAGAAGAAGAAGAAGAAGAAGAAGAAGAAGAAGAAGAAGAAGAAAAAGAAAAAGAAAAAGAAGAAGAAGAAGAAGAAGAAGAAGAAGAAGAAGAAGAAGAAGAAGAAGAAGAAGAAGAAGAAAAAGACGAAGAAAAATGACAGGACAAAAATAATAATAATGATGATAATGATGAAAACGACTATGAGGAGACGACGACCATGATGATGATGAAGAGTAATAGTGGGGCAAATCTGCTTTTTCCTAACCCTAGCTATCACAGACCTTGTTAAGTTTCACGCGGAATATTTGCAAAATAAAGTTTATCAAGTCTTGATGCCACCTGGATCTGTTCAAAGATGTGTTTTCCTCTTTATCTTTAGGTGCAGTGTGGCATGTGCAAAATGTATGAAGAAGCTGGCAGATGCTAACCACCATGGGAAGGAGAGCACGTTTTTAACTTCTAAAATTTATTAAGATATGTCTGCAATTTTATATGGTTCATAAAATAGGTGAGTTGGTCAAAGTTTGCGAGCACTGACTAGAGAAGCAATTGATGCTAACAGCAAGCAAAAATGAGAAAGTTTTACTTTTTATGGAAATGATTGAATGCACTCATGAAAATAGCGAGTATCATTTAAAAACACTTCAAACACCTAGAACTTGCATAATGAACGTTTGAAACTTATTAGGCATAGGTGCTTCCTCCAATGATATCAATAGCTGAACCAGCGTCGAGTTCATTAACTAGGCTGTGGTGGTTGTAGTAGAGAAAGTTGCAGTGGTGGTTGTTGTTTTTGTAGTAGTAGCACAGCGGTTCTGTAATAGTAGAAGTAGTAGTAGTAGTAGTAGTAGTAGTAGTAGTAGTAGTAGTAGCAGCAGCAGCAGCAGTAGTAGTAGTAGTAGTAGTAGTAGTAGTAGTAGTAGTAGTAGTAGTAGTAGTAGCAGCAGCAGCAGCAGCAGCAGCAGCAGCAGTAGTAGTAGTAGTAGTAGTAGTAGTAGTAGTAGTAGCAGCAGCAGCAGCAGCAGCAGCAGCAGTAGTAGTAGTAGTAGTAGTAGTAGTAGTAGTAGTAGTAGTAGTAGTAGTAGTAGTAGCAGTAGTAGCAGTAGTAGCAGTAGTAGCAGTAGTAGTAGTAGTAGTAGTAGTAGTAGTAGTAGTAGTAGTAGTAGTAGTAGTAGTAGTAGTAGTAGTAGTAGTACTAGTAGTACTAGTAGTACTAGTAGTAGTAGTAGTAGTAGTAGTAGTAGTAGTAGTAGTAGTAGTAGTAGTAGTAGTAGTAGTAGTAGTAGTAGTAGTAGTTGCAGTAGTAGTAGTAATAGTAAGAGAAGGTGCCGCAACCATTAAAGACATTTCGGTTGTCATTTTAAAGTTGCAAGTAGCAAATGTTCTAGCAGTTTAATGGTATGTGATTCTGGCAGTGAAAGTGCAAGTACAAATTAATATTAGAGTTGCTGCTGCTTTGATTACATTCAGATTGCGATGAGAGAGAGAGAGAGAAAAAGATAGTGACTTGTGGCATTAAAAAGTTCAAGCGGTTAAGAGAATGAGTAATAGATTGATCGGAGGATGAACCCTCAAAATAAACTAATGTACTGGTAATCTATACAACTACAGACTCCTGTGGAATGTATATCCCAGCTTGTTTTATGCAGTGCGAGCATGTTATGCTGACTTTCACTTGTGTATGTGTGTTTATATTTTTCCGTGAGTTAGTACAGACAGAAACCTGCTCTTACATCAGATCCATACGGCATAATTACAGTCACTCTGCAGAAAGAAAGGGCGCTTATCACTATCATGAAGGCTATTGAAATTGAATGTGTGAGCAAGCAACCCAGAAGCGATGCAGCTTGTGTGTCTAGCACGTTGAACGATGATGATGGATTCCCTCAGAGATACAATTACACAAGGTAGTCTAAGTAAGCTTCATCAGACCATAATAGGACGCGACCTGCCGCAAGAGGGCTGCTCTGCACTAGATTTGTCATCAGTCACGACATTAAGAGGCATATTGCTTTTGTCTTTGACTTAATTTGTAGAAAATTTTGAGATTTATTTCAAACTGCACTCGTAAAATTGTTTTTCAGGACAAACAGTTCTTGTATTCCAAACTATTAGTCTTAGAAAATTAAAATCGAGTTTTAAAAAAAAATAAAAAGTTACTGATTCAACAGTCTTTCCACCATGATTATGTTGTACGTTAGAACTACAACACGCGATAGAGTCCAGTAGGTCCATATCTTGATTTGCTTAATAGTTGATTATTTCGTAGGAAAACAGTTTTTTAAACTGTTTGCCAGTTCCTATAATTACATATATATATATATATATATATATATATATGTATTGCAATATCAAAACTTCGATTAGTTGTATTTGGTGAGGGATAGATTTAATGGTGATGCTTGGCGACAATTATGCATTCCTCGTACCTTCTGTCTCTCTATTTCTCTAAATGTCTTTCCCCTCTC
Source organism: Elysia crispata (assembly GCA_033675545.1). Taxonomy (NCBI): domain Eukaryota; kingdom Metazoa; phylum Mollusca; class Gastropoda; family Plakobranchidae; genus Elysia; species Elysia crispata. Next base: position 407,040 of record JAWDGP010005065.1, on the reverse strand, counting down.
TTTCTCTCTCTCTCTCTCTCTCTCTCTCTCTCTCTCTCTCTCTCTCTCTCTCTCTCTCTATCTATCTATCTATCTATCTATCTATCTATCTATCTATCTATCTATCTATCTATCTCGGAACTCAATATCTATTGAATTATTTTTCATTTATTTTCGGGTACGGTTAGATTACACGACATGTTCCTCCTTGTATATAATATCTTTCTTTTTTTTTAATATCAATGAGGTAAGCTTGTAATTATAATGTTCAGACGCAGACAGCCAATTTTTCTCCCTCCCTTGTTTACAGTCCTTGGGCGGATTTGCTTGGCAGCGTCATTCTAATGCATATAATATTATTGTTCGGTTATAAACTCGTCGAGATGTATTTATACAAAGATACAGCTGACTGACAAGCGCGCAGTTAGTTTGTGTGTTGGGGCGGGAGGTACGGGTTACGGGATCAGAAGTTGTTTAATAAAAGTTTTAATAATTTGTTGATAGTAAGGGAGTGCGAGAGAGGGAGAGAAAGAGAGAGAGAGAGAGAGAGAGAGAGAGAGAGAGAGAGAGAGAGAGAGAGAGAGAGAGAGAGAGAGAGAGAGAGAGAGAGAGAGAGAGAGAGAGAGAGAGAGAGAGAGAGAGAGAGAGAGAGAGAGAGAGAGAGAGAGAGAGAGAGAGAGAGAGAGAGAGAGATTTACTATGCGTGTGTGCATTAGAATGGAACAAAAATAACAGCAACGATGAAAAGTGAAACTGGAAATTGGGACGAGAAATTCGAAGTTAAGAGGGAAAGAGGTTTAATATTTTAATTTACTTATTAAGATTTATATAGGAAATACAGCAAATTGGTGCACGTGTAGGAGAAAAGAGGGGGTAAAACTCTTTACTCTCAGCAGAGAGAGAGAGAGAGAGAGAGAGAGAGAGAGAGAGATAGATAGACAGACAGACAGACAGAGACCGAGACAGACAGACTGACAGAGGAGAAGAGAAGAGAAGAGACAGACAGACAGACAGTCAGACAGAGGAGAAGAGAAGAGAAAAGAAGAGAGAGAGAGAGAGAGAGAGAGAGAGAGAGAGAGAGAGAGAGAGAGAGAGAGAGAGAGAGAGAGGAGAGCAGACGTGAACGACATAAATGAACAGTAATGTTACTGTGTCTGTTTGTTGCTTGCAGCTGATTCAACAGTCGGTCTAACCTCGCCCTAGATTCTCTCTACAGGGTGATAAACTCGTCTTGGCTGGTTAGGTGAGTAAAAATATCTGATGCACGACCCCAACAAAACTTACTACTGGGATATTGGTAAAGGAGGATCGAAGCAGGTGGGATGTAAGGGTAAGTGTTTGCGGGTACATGAGAGGGAGTGGGAAAAGGTTGGGGGAGAGGGGGGAGGGGGGGGGTTGAAAAAGAGAAGTTGTTAGTTTAGAGGGAAGGAAGAGACGGAGTCCTCACTCACCACGGATATTTGGCCACACGGGAGACTGTTTAGGTCTCTGTTGGGTCACCGACCGTCAGGCGCCTTGGAAAAACGTGTGGAGGAAAGATTCGAGTGTGATGATCCTGCGTTACGGTACCATAAGATACAGAAGATCCAGATCTTAGACAACTTGCTCTCTCACTCCAAACTAAGCCCAAGCTACGAACGCAAAGGGTAAGTAAAATGGCTGAGCTAGAAACGTAGAAAGTAATTAATTCGGATGAAAAATTGCTATGCACTGTCAGTAACTCCGTTTCGACTAGACCAGATTGACGTGGTTTTTTGCGGACCCTCTCCATTTGGTTAGAGCACAGAATCATCTGCGCTTTAGCGTGTATATGCATACGAAGGCAATGCACTGGAAAGATGGGGCGAAAACTTTTGCAAAAGATTAAAGAGAAAAAAATGTTCCAGTAGGCAGATAGACTAAATTCTGCGAGCAGGAGTCAGAGTCGTTCTATTCATTTTTTTTTTTAAACTCCCATCCCAGGAGAAAAAGCGTTTTGTCCTAAAACTTAAAAGTATAAGTTTAAAAAAATGAAGTGATTTTGGCATAGTATTTCTCATTATAATTTTCAATTTCATTACTCTTGAGCGTTAATGGAAGGCTTAGACTAGCCAAGAAGATTAAGATGATTCCAAGCTTAAGAATTGCATAAATCCAACATATGAAAGCGAGTCGATAATCCAAGTAAATTGCATAAGCTGTGGACGATATGAACGTTGTGATGCTCTTTTTGGTATCTAGAAACTTAATCTGGTGTTGTGATTACCTGTAATAAGCTTTTCAACATTTCAAGCTTGTAATTATTTCATCTGCAACAGGGGCTTTTAAAAGAGCAACATGTAGGAGTGTTTGTTTGTGTCGATATCTTAATCTTTAGGTCTACCTAAGGTAATGATACATGAAAATATCACAGTCATGTCATAACGAACCGTTAAAAAAATCAGTAAGCAGGGTCAATTATTGTTCGATTCAGTGAAAAAAATAGAAAATTTTAATACAATGGGGATGAAATTCAAAGGAACTTTGAACATAATTATTAGACTAAAAGTGGAATATGATATCTCAAGTGAGATTATTTAGAAATGTGTAATATTAAAAAGTATTGACTATTATTTCTGTTGGAGTGCTTAACAACATCAGTCAATGTCTTTGCATTATATGATGGGCTCTGAGGCGTGCGGTTTTTTTTTTTTCTTCAAATTCTGGTTAGATTTCCTATCTAAGGGGATCAATATATGGCGAACTGTGATGCTTCTGAGTCTACGACTAGCTAATTCAGTTCTAAAGTTAGTAAAATTTATTGCCTGTTTTGTACCGGCATTTCGTTTTGTTTTGTTTTTCGTCTCGAATTTTATTGATTTAAAGATTCTTAAACCATTGTTTAAAATAATAAACTTAGCAAACTGACATGTTTAGCACTAAAATGTAATGTTTCCGAACACTCATCCACTATATATATAGTTGTTGTTTTTTTAATTCTAAATTTACCAAAATCAATTTGCGTTGATTTACGGTACCTCCGCCAAACACATTTTTAATGACGACGCGTAGCAAACTGTATGTTGGATATTGTTTCACTAATTATTCCAGCGTTTCAGCCGTGTTGCAGTGAGTTATAGCATAGAAAGAAGGATGGAGATTAAAAAAAAAATTACTGGGGTCCGGTTAAGGCGATATCTAATTAGCTTGGATGACGTAAGGTTTCATCATGATATCTGAGCCAGACATGGTGATTAGTAAAAATTAAAAATGATTTTACAACTATTTTCTTTTCTTTTCTCTCTCTCTCTCTCTCTCTCTCTCTCTCTCTCTCTCTCTCTCTCTCTCTCTCTCTCTCTCTCTCTCTCTCTCTCTCTCTCTCTCACTCTCTCTCTCGCTATCTCTAGTTATCTCTCTTTCAGAGTCATTGACATGACAATCCATCTTTTCAGCGCCAATTAGATTGAAGTTGCGTGGTTGACACACGACTTGTTTGTGAACTAATAGAAGAAGAAGGAATTGCGATTTTATGTATGTCAGGATGACAATAAAGACGGAAGTGGTTGTATTTTTGCTGGTGATTATAATGATGATGGTGATGATGATGTACAAATAATAATAATAATAATAATAATAATAATAATAATAATAATAATAATAATAATAATAATAATAATAATAATAATAATAATAATAATAATAATAATAATAATAACAATAATAATAATAATAATAATAATAATAATAATAATAATAATAATAATAATAATAATAATAATAATAATGATGATGATGATGATGATGATGATGTTGATAATAATAATAATAATAATAATAATAATAATAATAATAATAATAATAATAATAATAATAATAATAATAATAATAATAATAATAACAATAACAATAACAATAACAATAACAATAACAATAATAATAATAATAATAATAATAATAATAATAATAATAATAATAATAATAATAATAATAAATCATACTGATCAGGATGAAGTTAACGGTGATAAATGGAACAAAAAGAGAGAGAGAGCGTGACAGATATAGAAGGTTAGAGAGAAGGAGAGAAGACAGAGAGAGAGGGGGGAGGGAGAGGAAAAAAAAGAGGGGGATGGGGTGTCAAAAACGCATAAGATAAAAAAAAAAAAGGAAAGGTTGTATAATAAAGAACAAGTCTTAGGGATCCAAACAAATTCAAATAAACAGAAAGAAAAAAATGTAAAAGAGCCCAGCGCTGTTATTAGCGACATGAAAGACATCCGCTTGTTGGTAATGCAGCGAACATAACGCGATGATCAAAACCCTCTCCGCAGTAATACGCTTGTTTCCAGGTGTACGAGGGCAGGACAGAATGATTAGCACCGCTGTCCTGCAGCTCTGTAGCACCACAGCTCTACAGGCCCCACATGTTTGCAGCAGTCCGCGCAACAAGGATTCGGCATGCTGAATAATATTGGAGTTGTGGCCGTTCACAGGGTACACTCTGGCATGCGATTTCCTGTTTCTCTTGAACTCATTACAAGGCCTTGAAAGCGAGGCATTTTGACGTGCTTGAAGATCGTAACGCGTAAATAATTATGGTTCAGTTCTAGATCTAATAACGTCTGCTCTAATAATTAAATTTGTTGGGGAAAAAATAAGATGGAACGATAATATAAAACACGCACATGTATTGGACTGGTAATGGTCTTTCGAAGGTTCGCACCTGGAATTAGGATCACTACTAGAGTCGATGGTTCCAGTTGCCTTAATTTTTGTTTGAGCTCTTCTAGTTCTATTCAGGACTTTCTTGAAAGCGATGGAAACCATGTTATGTGAATGGTTTCATATTCGGCTGAGGAGTAAATCGTGTAACTCTTTCTATTTACCCCTCAGTACAGTAGAGGCGCTTTTCTTTTTTTTTTTGTTCAGTTGCTAGAACATTGAATTTCTTTTTAAAGACAAAAAGCGACCTCTTCACTCGATTTTTGCATTAAACACTTTTCCAAAGTTTTCATTGCAAATATTATTATTTTGCATTTTCCCCTATCAGTTCATTCTTTATTCTGAACTCCTTGATGTGCTTCAAATCCAGCCTCCGGTTAGTTTTGGGAAGAGTGGTATCGTTCTATCTTTTTCTCTTTACACCTTATTTAACATGTTCAGTTTTTCAGAGCTATAACTTCCATAAGGTCAGATACCGGTATTCAGTTTTTTGTCTTGCTCTTTCATTTACAAAATTTAACCCGCATCTCTCTTTATCCTTTCACTATATTGTAACACTTCTCTTGCTTAACGGCAAGTAAAGTAGAAGCATCCATGCCATCTACTCATTTGCTTTTCTTGACGTTATAACATCCTGCTTCTGAAGGTTTTTGGTTGTTTTGTCGTTTGTTTTCTTTTTTGTTTGTTTGTTTAGTTGTTATTTTAGTTTCATAATTATAATTTCATGTTATAAAACCTTGTTAATGAAAAACTAATCCGTTTTCAGGCGTTTGCTTGATTTTTTTTTTTCAACAAAAGAGTGTATAATGGTCAAAGCGAGAGAGGGACCTCTGAGGATATTTATCGAGAAATAAAGACGGCAGTGGCAGAAATCACAGTGATTACACCAAAGATGATGATGGTTGTGGTATGATTATAATAATGATCACGATGGTGATTGGGCGTCAGGGAAATGTAGCAACTTCATCAGGAACATTATGAGAACGAGAAACAATATTTTGAAATAGTATAAATCACACTTAAGAAGGCCACACTTATTTGTTCCTATTGATGGCATCCAGAGCCTGTTAAACTGGACAGTAATTACCAGAATCATTGACTGAATGAGCTTTAAGAGGCTAGACACGCTCCTCAAGTAGGCATCTTACTCTCTTGACCATTACTCTTATCGCCATGAAATTTTATTTAATTCTAGAGAGTTGTTTTTGAGGCTCTTTCGATAATCGGAGATAAAAACCAACTCCTTACCCTCCCGCGCGATCACACTTCGATTGTCTGGAAGTTCAGGGGAAAAAATAATATTCAACTAACTTCCACCCTAACGTCATGCGATTTTGTTTTTATATGTTTTTTTTTTTTTTCATTTATATCATAGCAAGTATGCTTAACCTTTCAAAAATAAAGAAAACATAATGACATCATAGTTGAAACAAAAGCCTAATGACCATTTGAAAAAAATAACATCCAACTAGTTTCAACCCTAAAGTTACGCGATTTTTTTTTTCACTACAGCAAGCCCACCACCACACTTAGCCGCTTAAACATAAGGAAAATATTTTATATCATTGTTGAAACAAAAGACAAATGACCTTTTAGGTCTAAGATTGAATTTACTTTATTAATGCATAAACTTTCATGGTAGGTTGAGTTCGAGGTATTGTCTGAACGCTGAACCCTAAAAACACAGTCGTAGAGACCCCAGACCTGGGGAGTTTATTACGAGTGATGGCGACATGTGGTGTTAAACCTAAATACTCTATACTCGAACTGATAGAACCATTATCTTCAGTAGGATTAAATTTGTTAAATTAAAATAATTGACTTCACAACAGCATTAGCTTATCAGTGTTCGTATCATATTATTTAACCATCACTGTAGCTCTCTTGCTTTTTTTTTTGTTTTTTAGCTGTTGAAGTAAAACATTTAAACGTGTAACGAAATGCAACGTTATGATTATCTTAAATGTACAAAAGAAATCTCTATTACGAATAATGACTTGCGGCGGATTTGATTAGCAAAGACTTTCATATATTGTGTGCGTGTGTATATGTGTGTGTTTTCCTTTAACATCAAAATGCGTCTTCTTAAACTTTTACACTCTTGGATTACCTGATCAACTCAGCCTGATTTTTGTTGGTCTATTGTGATCTAGACGTATCTGAAACTTGTGACATATTTTCATAATACATGTCAAGACTAAATGTTACTGATTGTTTTATACTTTCTTTACTACTTCTTTCAAAATCATAATTATGAACAAAGAGGTTTTATCTAGAAGGACTAGTGTCATTCGACACAAGATTTTCACGTTCTGACTAAGACATTATGTCCAGATAAAGTAGATAGTTAATGTAACATAAACTTATTTGCAATAAAGAAGATTGTTGTGCAATATAGTGTTTAATGTCTTCTTTATTTTTCGTTAGTTCATTTCTTTTTTAATTAATCAGAAATAGCTTTTTGAAGCTGTGGAAAAAAAAATTACGAGTACAAGAAACTCGTTATGGATTATTCACCTCTAGTAAAATCCAGTGCTATTGGCCTCCGAACGTTTAACTTTGGATGGCTGTTATTATGACTGCCATCCCCTCGTTCAGAAGATTGATTGCGATCTCTTCAAGAACAACAGGAATACAAAACGAAGTCTTTTTCTTTTCCTTTCAAATTTTTGAGCACATAGAAGTTATGTCTGTTACAACAATGTGTCCAATGTCGTCTTTTTGCGCTTTGCTTTGATCTGCTTTCTCTAAATAACCTTTATCGCTTCGTCGAAAGAAAGTTTAACGTAGAGCTATACCTGCTTTTTTATCTACTGTATTCAAACAAGCGAAGACTGCCCATCCATTGTTATCTCAGTTAAAACGCTCTCTTTGATAGTCGCCTTGCGCAAAATAATATTTGAAACTATTGGATTTTCAACTAGTCTTTAGTTAACGTGCATAACAAATAGATCTAGTTATTTTTTTTAACCTTAGGCCTTACCAATTCTGGTGGATTGGATTTGTGAAATGCGCTATCAATCCAGGGAGCATGATGATGCTATAAATCGCTCTTATCTTATCGCAGAATATGTATGTGCATGTTTGTTAACGGTGGGGCACGAGGTCAGGGCTAAACGCGCCCACACGCATATTATATGTATATTCCATGACCCAAAAGCAGAGATAGCCTTTGACTTTACCAGCACTAGAGCAGTGTTGAAGAGGTCACCGATGCATTCGACCTTGTATCGCCCTGCAATACGCTGCATATACAGCCGAGCAGTCTCATTCAAGTTTACAAAACATTCTGTTCCAGGCATGGACCTCCCTGCACACAAGAACACGGAGGCCGTGATGACGGTGATAAACTAACAGAGAGTGCGTGCCGCGGGCTCTCTCCGCTTATCATGATTGGGTGTCTGGGCCGAAATAATTTACACTGAGGAGCCATTATGTTTTGGGGGTTTCCTGATTCCTCTTTAACTACACTTAGAAACATTGAAAGCTAGCTAGCCCAGGGCTGGTTCAGGGTTCGCGATTCTTGACTTAATCCTCGGCCCCTTATTTTTCATCAATTTTGTGCAAGAATTCGAATGTCTTGAAGCCGAAATTATTGAGGTTACTATTCTGATCTTTGTCCTGGAGCGTGACCGTTTTTTCACCTTTGTATTCAATAACCAAAGGCTAGAACTAGACCTGCGTCAGAAATATTATCTGAGGTGTCACTGACAGGCTATCACATTTGTCGCCGCTTTTGCATGTAGACCGTTTCGCTGTGAATTGTAAACTTTATGTTAAAATAATCTGAAGAGAAAAGTTACCAAAAATTACAGTCAACTCCAGGAAAGGGTTGGTAAGATGGCATATCAGCATCAGATGGCCGACTGCATGGTTCGATAGACGGAACTTCTATTGCTCAAAGATGTACAGATTTAATGAACAGAGAGATAAATGAGCTGTTCAATAAATAAATAAATATAATGAAACCTTCAGACTAACAGGCTTTTCCATTACGTTTTGTTTATGAGGATTGACTTCAGATTTAACTCTTTTGGTTCTTAATAAAAATGAGCGAGATCAATCGGCACTTTTGTTCAAATCCATTATGATATAGCAGTCAAGTATTTCTATTGTGTCTTTATTCATTAAGTATTTAAAGGTACGCATTGAGAGGGGTGTCTAAGCTTTATTATTCCTTTCTTCTTCATTTTAAATCAACAATATCATTCGCGAAATGCAATATACAAGTCTTGAAACAGATCGGTAGAAGTATTACCGACTAACAGACTTTGTATGCACTTTGTTTAATTTTTTTTTTTTTTTTTTTTTTTTTGGGGGGGGGGGGGTATGTTTGTTTACGTTCTTAATTTTTTTTTTCTTTCTATTCATTACTATTCTTCAACTCAGCAAAGGTCCATTTAGACTTACATTTAATTAAATATTTGTTTAACTGCTGTAAATCTTAGTATTACGGGAGGGATCATTTATATCCCATTGAAATATGAAGTGTTTGAAATGCGAAAACAACATTATTTTCATCTTCACTTTCAGGTTCTTGGATTAAGTCACTGGGAGATTAATCAGTCATGAACTTTATATATAGTTTTTTTTTACAGAACTGAGAGGACAATGTGCAAACTTTGATTTTAAAAAAAAAGTAGTATGTGTTACGAAAACATCATAAAACATTGCATTTTATGTTTTGTTTTGCTTTTCTTTCGTTTTTAATCCAATCATCAGCGAATGTTTGATCGATTTTTTTCTTGCAGAGGAGATAAGACATCACGAATAGCTTTAAGATTAATGCATGTACTATGCTCATTCTTAAGAGAAAATACCAAATGGAAAGTAAGCTACATTTCGCAAGATTTGAGATTAGTTTATGTTACTGTTCAACATCAAGGTCTATCGATTTTTTTTATATTAATATTATTATTTTTTTGTTAGTCTTTTCTAAATTTCTCTTTCTCTCTGTTTGCACTACACCTTTTCGTTTAAAACCACGGTAAATTTGAAAGCGGTTTGTATATATAAAAGATACAGGTTGATTATGCTTATACATTCTGAGTCTCATTTCCATTTCCACTGAGGAAATTTACATAGCTGTCGACATTATTATTTTAATATGGTTTTTTTTTTTCTGTCTAACCGTATCTTTCCCTTGCATAGACAAAATTAGCGTAACTTAGATTACTCTATGAATATTTTAGCTTAAAATATTTTACTTAGGACCAAAAGTTGATAAATCGAATACCAAAAAAGAAAAAAAAAACGAAGGAACTAAGTTTACAATTCTTATGTCTTACTTTAGAGTTGTGTGCGACCGTAATTTTGCATCTACTATTATTATTATCGACGATCATTTTTCAATGAAGTCGCTAACGATCTACGACCATGTGACGTGAGAGTGTTGTCAGAAAAATAATGAGATAGGAGTGAGAGAGTGATAGATGAGGAATGCCCTCAAAATCCCAACCCCACTGACCTGTGTCCCACCTACCTTCCCTCCTCATGCCAGACTTGAGACACTTCTTGAGGCGGCAGTACTGGCACTGGTTCCGATGGTGCTGGTCTATCGGGCAGTTGCGACTGCCCCGGCATGTGTAGGTCAGGTTCCGTCTGACGCTGCGCTTGAAGAAACTTTTACAGCCTTCGCAGGTGAACTGACCGTAGTGTTTCCCAGAACTCTTGTCCCCACACACCACACATTCGATCTGCTGCTTGTTGCTGTCCGACATGCTCGAGTTGGGCGAGCCCGCACCGTTATTGTTGTTGTGGCTACTACTACTGTTGTTGTTATTATTGCTGCTGCTATTGTTATTGTTGTTATTGTGGTGGCTGCTGCTATGGTGATGGTGGTTGCTGTGATGGTGATGATGATGTGGAGGGGAGCTCGGTGGCGGGACGGTGTCCACAGGAACGATCGTGGAACACGGCCCGCTAGCTGACGGGTTGTTGCTGTTGCTGTTGGCGTTGCTGCCGCTGCTGCTGATGGTGTTGCTGATCGGATGATGGGGTAGAGGGGGAGGATGCGGGATGCCGCCCAGCGGGTTGTGGTGTCTGGCCAGATCGTCGACGACAGGCTCTCGCCAGGGGATGACAGGGGCGGGTAGGGTCGGGGGCATGTCCACACTACGCACTACGCTCACAGCCATAGAACATGGGGCAAGCTGCAGGGGCCAGGGTGACAGATACTCCCGACTGGACACTGGTCACACAAGGTCACAATTTGATTATTGTTACTCAAGATCAACCCTGAGACAAAAACTGTCGCTTGGATACCCAAGTTTTCACGTATAGATAGATTTTGATCTACACCAATATGTTCAATCAAATATTTGAATTTAAGTTTCCTTTGAAGTTACAATCTAAAAGTGAATTAGACATAGATGTCTAGATTCAAGATCTACGGCTGTCATCGAGGAAAAAATAAATCAATATTATAACTCTTTTGCTTAGTTATTAAATTTTTTTTTTAATTCAGCGGTATTGAAATCAAACAAGAAGTGCATTTAGCTGAAGATCTAGATCTAGATCTAAATCTAATCTAGTTTCTAAAAAGTACCTTAAATTGCTGGAACTATCGGAAAAAATGTCTTAATGTCTTTAGCGTTTAGGGTGTAAAAAAAAAAAAAAATATTCCGTTGTTATACTTTCCAGCACATCTAGATTAGTGACGAGCTAAGAGATGTATTATCTTTTATCATTTTGAGATGCAATTGAGGATAATAATAATAATACACCTCATAGCTCGTCACTAGTCTAGATGTGCTGAAAAGTATAACAGCGGAATATTTGTTTTTGCATCTCAAAATGATAAAAGATAAAAATTGGGCTTAGAACAAAGTGTATTGCATATTGCAAAACTTGGGTAACCCATGAGTTTCATATGTGAAATTGTTGGCTTACCCAAGTTTTGCAATAAAATTTTATTGCGATTCACAATTAGATTTAGATCTAGTTAACCACAAATACAGTTTGGTTAGTTTTAAAATTTGAAATGTTTTTTTTTAATTGTGTAAAGATGATAAGTACACTATCATTTAACTTCCAAATTCCCTATAAGCATTAAGTTTCTTCAATAGACCTATCTAAATTCTTGATTAGATAAACTAGATTCTAGCACTAAGAATTTTGAGTAAACAATATTGAGATACAATCACGCCCCTTAAGGAACTGAAATAGCTTTATGAAACACGGAACTTAATCTAAGATATGTTCTCCCAAAGCAGAAATATGAAAGAAGTCATGGTCTTGAGGACTAGATATCTAGATCTAGAGTACTGAGCTTTACACATGTTTTTACTTGGAACACCAGAGACCATTAGTGTGGATTTTCAACATCCTGATCTAGTTTCCTTTCATAGATAAATATTTTTAAATATGATGAAGAGTTATTAGA
>JAWDGP010005065.1:320000-390000 GCA_033675545.1 Elysia crispata | reverse complement strand
AGAGAGACAGAGACAGAGACAGAGAGAGACAGACAGACAGAGACAGAGACAGAGAGAGAATGAAAAAGGACAATATAGAAAGCAAAAGAGATAAGCAGCCAGAAAAATAGAGACACAGAACTGATGGTCAGATTAAAAACAGAGAGAGGCAGAGAGAGAGAGAGAGAGAGAGAGAGAGAGAGAGAGAGAGAGAGAGAGAGAGAGAGAGAGAGATGTAGGAGGAGGGAGGGGAGAGGGGGAGGAAGTTGCTTTCGAAATTGACTTTGTGTAGGACCATAAGTTTTTGAGTTCAATCCTCGCTTATTATGATGCTATAGCATAAGTTATCGTGCGTTAAAAAAATACTTCGGGAAATATTGCTTTTAATAGGCGAAATTATGAGTAGGGAGTAAAACTCATGTTGAACGAGAGCAGCGGTTACTGTTGAGCAAAGGGAATACGTTATTTCATGTAGATCGTCAATTTCCCGCCAGGTGCTTGAAATCAGCAGCGGGATCATTCCTTTCTTCCTGTTTCTTAGTTTATCTGTAAACTATTTCTAAGTGTTGGTTTAGCCTCAGCACTTGCAGAGATTAGTTCCCGAAGTTTCTCGAACAGTCTTAACACAGAAAGAGTATCAACACCATAATGTCTAGGCTTTTTAACCTTTCCACCTTCTTCTTCTTCTTCTTCTCTCTCTCTCTCTCTCTCTCTCTCTCTCTCTCTCTCTCTCTCTCTCTCTCTCTCTCTCTCTCTCTCTCTCTCTCTCTCTCTCTCTCTCTCTCTCTCTCTCTCTCTCTCTCTCTCTCTCTCTCTCTCTCTCTCTCTCTCTCTCTCTCTCTCTCTCTCTCTCTCTCTTTTACCCCCTCTCCCTCTCTCCCGGTAATCAGGATATAGAGAAATAATTTTACGTGACTCAAGCCCTGATAAGAATCATTATCGACCATGTATGTTTGTTTTACCTGCTAACTTTACGGTGTCTGATCAAAGTTTAGGATGAACGTAAACACAAAATGTAATCAATAACCATCGAACTGGCCAAGATTCACTTTACGACAGTATCTTTGGAATTGTCTTATCAGATGATGCGATTTAGTAAGAAACAGCTGCCGTTGCATTTTCACTTGTGAGGGCTCTAGACTTTTTCCAATCATGATTAGGCAGCTCGATCTCTAGTTGTTGAAAATAATAGTCTTATTTTTATTTTTTAGATAGAATGCGTAAGGAAGGATTGGGACAATCACTTCAGAATTAATGTATTGATTTTCAATGTGAAGAGGACAGAGCATCTTCAGTCTAGAGTAATTATCCAAGGTGACATTTTTTTTCTTGTTCCAGCTGTCTTCAATTAAAATAAGCCTTTGTTTAATTAAATTTACCTAGACTTTAATAATTATCCTGTACGGCAAACGGTAATATTGACGGGATGTTGAAACCCCAGATGCTGCCTATTACTGAATGATATAAATAATAATATTGTTTGGCCAATTTTCTTACAAACGTGGTTGGGGGGATGATAGTAAGAAACCGAGAAAACGCGAATTTCAAGCGAACATCAAAGCGCAATTCTGAGGACCCTAATCACTAGCAACCAAAAATGGTAAACAGTTAATGCTTACTCATAGAATTTCTTTTTCTTTTTTTAAAGCTGATGGCTATGTTTTGCTTGTTTAAATTGTGACCCTCGGCCATGAGTCATGATGTCATCTTAGGGAAAAAGTTAAGAATACTAAATGAAGGGCAGAAGTTCTACTAGATTAAACATCAATTTAAAAATAGCAGTCGCGCGACAGCTTTTTTTTTTTCATTCTGAGCTAGCCTCGTCGTAAGACATAGCTAGTACAGCATGGTTTAAGTCTTGCTGATCGGTACTGTGGCAAATATGCACTTTTTCTATGCCAGCCCTTGAAATCCGCTAAGCTCGGAGTTTCGATCCTATGTAATTCGTGTTATGATCCTCTTCAAATGTCTGATCAAATCAGTTACAAATGGACGCTTTTTGTGCCGACGTGCCAATGTTTGCCCTGAAGTGCAGGACACAACAGCCGTTTAAATAAAGTTAAACCTTGAACGGAGATCATTCAACAATGGGACAAATAAACGCTGAAGAGAGGATCAAAGATCCTGTTGATAAGTTGGGCCACTCGAAGATCAGCATTGCTTTACATATATATAGAATATAGATTAAAGCCCAGCGACTGTGCTCTAACTGAATTACCATAATCATTTTCCACATCAATGTTATGTTTTATTTTTGCCCTTTTTGCTATTATTTTGTTTGAATTGTACTTTTGGCAATAGATTAATTCTTTCATAACTGTTAAAGCATGACTGAGCAGTTTTATTCTGAATTTTGAATGTTTGCAGTCAAGATTGATTATAAGATCCATGCAACTTGAACAGCTGAGAAGCTTAGAAAGCACAGCTTGCCTATTCTTTCTCAAGCAATTAATGACTATCGAACCCAAGGGCTAAAGAGGGATAAAGAGGATGTGTGTGTGTGTGTGTTTAAGTGTGTCAGTGTGATTGTGTGTGTAAGATAGAGAAAGTATAGAAAAATCAATCACAAACCTAGATCTAGCTCGAGACCGACAAATAAGCCGAAAGACGTGAAAACATAAGGTCAAATGGAATAGATAGGGGGTCGAACCTGCACCTCGAAACGGCACCCATCGCCTTGCCGAGACAAGATCAGGTACATAACCACTGGGCCATCCTCATCTACAAAAATAGAATGATGTTTCAGGAACAGTGATCTTCACCCTGGTTTGAAAAGACTAAGAAGTTGAATCGTTAAGAACGATCTAGTCCATATTTTTACAGGACATAAATAAACTAGACTCTACCGGATCTTAATTAATTTGCACGCTTAACTGAAAAACATATGATATAGAAATAAATAAGGCACTCAAACAACGATAGAGGCTAGATTAGAGTGACGATAGGCTCAGTTTGACCGTCTTCTTTCTTTATTTCTATATATATTTTGTGTGAAAGAGAGAGAGAGAGAGAGAGAGACAGAGAGACAGAGAGATAGATAGATAGATAGATAGATAGAGAGAGAGAGAGAGAGAGAGAGAGAGAGAGACAGACAGACAGACAGACAGACAGACAGACAGAGACAGAGACAGAGAGAGAAGGGACAAAAAAAGGAATCGTGGAAAGGGGTAGAGGGTATTAATAAACTGCCGTGGATAAAAGGAAAAAACGATTTGATTTGTCTATCGCCAAATTGATAAAAATGAACAGAAACGCACTTGATACTGAAAATGATTCTTTTTTTGTCGAGCAGATTAAAGTACACCTCTTTCAACTTTTTTTTGTTTTGTTTTGTATTTTGTTTAGCTTATTTGTAAATTTTATTTTAGACACACGCCCGAATATTTTCTGTCACTGTGCAAGAGTTTGAAAGCAGTCAAACAATGAAAAATGGAGAGTATCTTTTAAAGTCATCATCAAAATTTGGCCATGAAGTTAAACTATGCTTAAATCAGCATTCACTTGAAATTGAACACACTGCAAGTTTAAGACGTTCCACAATGGTGATACGTTTGTCTGTGTGTTTCAAAGCATGCCATGTTGATTTTCAAAATTAATCACCTTTCATTTTGAAATTTCATTTTCAATTTGAATGCTTTTTTGTTTTCTCCTTACCACCATGTTACTACAGATCGTCCAAAATCATACATATAAAAAATTATGGAGAACATCTGGATTTTTCGAACCCATGTTATCATATTTACCTTGATAAAAAAAAAAAAAAGATTTGCCAAAATGAGTCAAAGAAATGCCAAGTCTGTTAAAGATGAAGTGCTAGTTGATCTCAGCGCACATTCATAACGTGGATACAGTGTAACTTTAGAGCGGTATAACCTCCTGGGAGTCTCCTAATTGAAAACTTAATTATAAATTTCTATCCGTTCTGATTCCTTGTCAATTTGACTTTTTCAAAGTCTATCACTAGTTTGTCTCATGTCGGAAATCATTTCTTCCCAGCATCAATACTACGACTCTACAGAAAAACAACAATACTGTACACTGCTTTAAAATTGACTTTGTATAGAATGATGTACTGCTTAGTTAAGGGAAACTGCCATCATTGGGAAAAACGTGCTTATCAAGTTCCTGCTAAACTGTGTGCGTCTGAATAATATTGGCAGTCTGACAGGCAATAGCAAAACATGATATCATTGCAACACCTGTCAGATGTATTACAGACACTTTAATTAGCAATTAGGCCCCAGCCAGGTCACTTTGTTATTATGGAGCTGATTGAAGGAGATTTGAACCAGATTTGAACCCGACACTAGGATACAGCACTGCAGCAACCAAACCCAAAATCTCTCACTGATTTCGTTCCTCGCGGAATAAAAAAATATTTGACTTTTCCTATGATATACCGGCTGTAGATTGTGTCATGTCGTACACGCCTCGACTTTGACATAAGCATTTTTTTTTTAAACTGTTAAGTAATAATGAGTACAATCATGTATCAGATGTCTCTCTTCCTGATACTTTGTTATAGCCTTCCAGAAATCTGAATCCTGTACGGGGAAAAATAGTTTGTACTAAAAGATCACGCGCTTTCATCCGCTTCGACGCCAAAGTCAGTACATTTTTTCAACAAAAACCGGTTTAAAAAGATCCATATATAGTTTTCTAATGAATAGCAGAGTCACCAATAAGTCGCTCTTGGTTACCAATGGGGCTTAAAATTTTCTGGCTTGGAATGTGGCGCCAAATAGCTCGGAGACTCGGGTGGTGGGCTAATAGTAACAAATTGCTTCCAGAAATCCAGAATTCGAACCTGAAACCAAGTCAATTGGCGGTAGTATCATCTAACAACAATTTTTAAGGGTGATGTTTAAATCACCTTTTGACATCTTTCTTCAATAACTGTACGGTACCTTGATGTCTCACTTTTTCGAGCACTCCATGCCCAACGTGCAACAGAGACTTCTCTAACGTGCAAAAATAACAACTGCAGGTATCCAACAATCACTACTACAACGTAACTAAAAACACCGAGATACTACTACTACTACTAATACTACTACTGCTACTACTACTACTACTACTACTACTACTACTACTACTACTACTACTACTACTACTACTACTACTACTACTACTGCTGCTGCTGCTGCTGCTGCTACTACTACTACTGCTACTACTACTACTACTACTACTATTACTGCTGCTGCTGCTGCTGCTAATACAAATATAGATCTAGTGCTACTCCTACTAATAATACTACTATTACTTTTTTTAATCATCATCCTCTTCTTCTTCTTCTTATCATCCCTGCTCTCTCTCTCTCTCTCTCTCTCTCTCTCTCTCTCTCTCTCTCTCTCTCTCTCTCTCTCTCTCTCTCTCTCTCTCTCTCTCTCTCTCCCTCTCTTTAACTGTCATCATTTCTGTTTCCCCCACCGCTTTTCCCACCCGAAAGCCTACCAATCATCTCGGTTTCCCTTTCCCTTCCTTATCATCAGTTCTATCTTCCCTGAATACAAAATTCATAAATTATTCCTTTAATGCTTTAAACGCTACCTAAAGCTCAAACTTGGAAGATGGAAAAAAAATAACAGTGTCCACTCAAAACCATATGGAAAATCCTTTTAATTATTGTCTCTCCACAGGACCAGCTTTTGTCCTAGACGAGTCCTAGAATTAAGCCTTGCCTGTGTTCGCGTTTTGACCTCCTCCCTGTTCCCCGGTGTGCCATTTATCATAAACTATGTCCCATCTTGGTGATTTTTTTCCCACAGGTCTGGTTTTGTGTTTGATACAGGTCAGCTCTGAGCGACTGCCCGGTGTCAGGTTAGCTGGCTGTGGTGACCAGTACATGACACTGTCCACTACAGCCGTAAATGAACGGCTGTGATCACAGTCATCTCTTCCATACATGCCCTGAATAGATAAGAACCCGGGCGGTGTCCAGCTGAGAGTCTACCCGCACCGGACAATGGTCATATTCTCGGTGACCCCCAAGACGGAAAAGCGTTGCAGTTGGGAGTAGGCGTTGGTCAAGAGGTACCAACAGGTTTTGACCGTGAGAAGAAAGTATGGCAGAAAGATGGATCGCTTTCTTACAGGGTTTGGATTATTAACTTGAAGAGGAAGACGCTGAATGGATTGTTTACTCATCAGTCCTGGCCAGTCGGAAGACACCCTCTTCAAGGCGGGTTTGCAAAAAAATTAAGGAAGGAATGAGATTTGAGCACATAATGGGTTTTTGAGTTTTTCAGAAACCCCAGAACGATGTAAAACTGGGTCCTTTTACTTTTGCAATAAGGCATTAATTTCAGTCATTCTTTAGTTTTTTGGGTTTTTTTTTAATCTATGGTCGCACATCCAACTGATGATCTGGAAGAGAGGTGGAGGGGGTGTGGAGGGATACAAAGAGATAGACGAGAGAGAGAGAGAGAGAGAGAGAGAGAGAGAGAGAGGGGGGGGAGGGAGGGAGGGATAGGTCGCATTTGCGTTTGTGGCCCACTTCATTTTACTGTATTAGTTTGCTTAAGTAGATGTGGCCATACAAAAGGACACCTAGATGACCAATGATAAAAGAAAAAGAAGGAAAAACAGCAAACAGCATGAAATTTTGAAGTAAGGCTCAAAAACTTTAGTTGCCTTATTTACCCTTTATCTATAGATCGACAGACATATGAAAAAGATAGATAGATAGACAGATAAATAGAGGCACTGATAAAAAAAGTGAGACATAAAAAGAACAAGATAAATATCATTATAGATACAGAGGGCTTATAAGAAGTACATACTCACACTCAATAACTATAAGCCAAACAGACAAACCTCCGACAAGTACAAGCAGGATCAATAATAGTTAATCATAGACTAACAGATCAAAAAATATCAATAGACAAACGGATCAAAAGAACAAAGTATAAATTATTACCCATAGAATTACAATGACAAGGAATTTGACGCTCAGTATGTGATTTCATCTGTTGTTTTTTTTTAACAATACTACAACAGATGCGTAGTTAATAGTACGCCCCTTAACAAATCATTCAAATCAATTCGATTATAAGCAAAGAAATGTTTTCACAAATTCAATTTCTCGATCTATAATATCAAACACCTGTTAAGCTAAAACGCAGAAGTATAGAATGATCAACACCGTGGTTTAGATGATCAATACCGTGTAATTGTCGGATCTATTTCATGAAAAATTACAATTCTAGAGCGGCCTTCGAAGGAGCCGTGCTTTTAATCTTATGAAGTTCTGAAAAAGAGAGGATGCTTTTCAGTCTTCAAAGGGAAGAGAAAAGTTGGAAGGGGGGAAATTTGCAAAGCCGGCAGGTTTTCTTTTCGAAAAGTTGCGTTCCGATTGAACAAGAGTCAGAACTTTGATAATTATTTCCAATTTCATTGTTACTAATGATCATAATTATAAGGTGGAAAAGCAACTATGAATTTTAAAGTGTAAATGATAACAATTTTACCCGAGAAACTTTAAAGTACAAAACAAGAAAAGCACAGTTTTTAGGAAAAGCTCGACGAACGCGAACTTAGAGCTCTTAGTTTTCGCTTTGGAAATATCCAAAATTTAAATTAAAAAAAAAATCATATTATAAAATCGTTACGCATTTGATCATAGTATGATAGAATTTTTACCTCGGCAATTGGATACAGATTTTTTTAATTGATTTTTTTAAGGAAGAACAATTAATTTTTTTTTCAAAGGATCAGGCAAGGAAATAATAGAAACTGGCATAAGCTTTTTAAAACAAAAAAAAGATCATACGGCAAGCTTCGGAGTTTTTTAAGACATCAAACGAAGAAGGGAAAAAAGTCCTTAAAAATTACTTGAAACGTGCATTTCACAGCATATGATTCTATAGAAAGAGCACGCTCAAAACATATCTTCACCACAAAAAGAAGAAAAAAGAAAACTTTAAATAGCCTAGTTTTCCTGGGTTGCCTCAAGGAAAGCTCAAAGATCTTGTGATACAATCAGTAGTGTCTTTAATGTGACTCTTTCTCTCACTGCAGCATATTAGCAGCTCATTTCTATAGAAGCCTTTTGTGGTTTCTCTTCTCAGCTAATTGAATCTGCGTTTCGCACTGCCGAGTTGATTTCAGCAAACACAACGGTGGACCGAAAACACAACGCAAAAACCGGTAAAGTTCTCTTATAAAAATATAAGCGTTCTTGCAATTAAGACTACCAAAAAATTACACCACACTGTTCTGTGATTTTGACGCACTCATTCGTAAAAATTGGCTTAATGTAAACGGTAGGGAAAGGAACACTTACAGCTCACCACAAGACCGTCGTTCGGCAACATTCGGTCCTTTCCGGCCTGCGTCGCTTAACGCCGGTGGCTTCCGGTTGCGCAATTGTCGTCAACAGAAACAGCAATTGCGCAGCATCCGCTTTAGGGGTGCATTTCGCCGCAAAACCCACAAAATACGCGTGTCGGAATCCGAAACAAAAGGTGTCGTCTGCTCCAACCACTCACTCCACCACGCTGGCTGCGCATGTTCCGCGGTTAGCCGCTGGTACGTTCGCGTGTGTGTATTTTTTTTCCCGTAAAATTATTTATTAAAGCCTCTTCAACTACAAGCAGCCATTGTAATCAAACACAAGTCTCATCCTCCGAGCGGGTAAGACGCGATAAGAAGTAACAATATCTTTAGCTAAAAGCTCAGGCGCCTTTTAATTAATGTGCGGCAATTAGCGAGCAAGTGCTGTGCTCCTCTGTTTTCGGGAGGACTTGGGGAGTGTCGTCTGGCTGGAATAATGGCGGCCGCCGGGAGACGCATGAGCGGCGCGATTGAGGCTGGTCTTGGTGAGTGATAGGGATGGCGCTTACACGTCTCTTCACTCACGAGGCCGCCAGAGGTGACCAGAAGCACATGCTTTGATGGCGTGATAAATGATGCCAACAATATCAGACGTCACCAATTGCCCAAACTTAAACACTTTTAAAAGGTAGGAGAATCGGTTCTGGTCAAAAGAATGGCATTTCAGATTTTGTGCTTTTTTTTTCTTTTCTTTTCTTTTCTTTTTTTTTTTTTACACTATGTCTCAACCGTAAGATATTATCAAGCGTTTAAAAAGAAAATTTAGTTATATAAACGGTACCTTCAATTCTCTCTTTCCGGCAACAAGGAAAATCGTTCTCTCATCCATCACCCAGAGACAAAAAAAAATTTTTAAAACTCTCCTTCCGACTATAATTCTTTAGCACACACACACACACACATTAAACTCTACAGAGTCGAAAAAGAACCAGTTTCCTTTGACCGAAAGTGTACTCATTTTTATTTTTTGTCCTGTTTTGTTTTTGTATTACTCTGCGTGTGGTTACTTAAGCTGGAGGAGTTCTGAGTGTACAGGATGACCAAGTGCCCATGTCTCTCCGTGATTTTTAAGTACAAGCTGACTCTAAGGTTTACTTGGATTCAACACACTATGCTCTTGATAATTCTGATTAACATCACAATGTATAATTTTTAGTAAATTAAAAATAGATGCCTACACCTATTTCGACAATGCATAAAACAATTTTCAGAATACAATTATTAATAACAGCTATGGCGTAAATTTAATTTTCCTACCTAAGGTATCAATTTCGACACTTATCCACATTTGTTTTTTATTATCAAGTTATATTAAGTAAATACATTTATTTCAAGTAGAAGATGTCTGTAACGGCTCAATGTTTCACTTTTTTTTTTCGACAGCAGCCCTTATCACTATTTCATTGTCTATTTTTCCCTTTAAGATGAAAACAACACAAATTATGTCTGTGGAGAGAATGTGTGTGCAAAGGAAAAAGACAAAGAAAGAGAGAGAGAGCGGGAGAGAGAGAGAGAGAGAGAGAGAGAGAGAGAGAGAGAGAGAGAGAGAGAGAGAGAGAGAGAGAGAACACGAACTTAACAGAAGTATCCAGATCAAATGGCAAACCTAGTCAAAATGATCTTAATGCTTTGAGAAAAATTATTTTATTGCTACGCAGAACAGCATAATGAGCTCATTTTGCGAGTGCCTATGGGGGGAAAACATAAAACGTCTTGCTCACAAATAAATTGATCATGTTATATATAACTCACTCATTTAAAACACATTTGAAATAGCGGTAATTCACTGGGTCAGTTCTGGGCATGGGAAAGGCCAGACCCATGGCTAGAACTCATTTTTTTTTTTTTGTCTAAAACACCGCACACTTCTCCATCTCACAAAACACACCCGTGAAGAAGCCCTGGAGAGCGAAATCACGCTGAAAGGTCGTAGGGAGCGAAACATGGATGGAAAAACGGTGTTTTGGATACAACCCTGTTTATGCTGCATTTTTACGCCTTTTGACAAACAATTGCTCTCTTTCATTTGGCCAGTAAAAATGACAAACCGCATCTGTATTAATGAGCCGTATCTTGAATACATAAAACAACTCAGAAAATAGAGCAGAAAATAGTTTGGCAATGGATGTCTTGCTTCTAGACCCACTTTTCTCTACCCCCCCCCTCTCTCTCTCTCTCTCTCTCTCTCTCTCTCTCTCTCTCTCTCTCTCTCTCTCTCTCTCTCTCTCTCTCTCTCTCTCTCTCTCTCTCTCGCTCTCTCTCTTTCTCCTTAATCTGTCTATTCATCTATCAATTTCCCAAGCCTTTCTCTTGCTCTTTCTCTCACTCTCATTGATCATTTTCTTTCTATCTATCCAGCTCTCTGTCCTACTCTCTTTCTTTCTTTCTCCTTTCGTTTCTCCTCGTTAAGTACTTCTGTGGGAAGCTAAATGCGTTGCACAATACTACACATACACACACAAAAAAAGAGAAAAACCCATTGCGATTCCTGATAAACTATTGGCACTTGCCACCAGAAGTGGGTGTGATGACCTCAATTAAGCCTGCTAGTAACAATTTTGACAATCAGGCTGCTATGTTCAATGCAGCTCTCCCCTGCACTTCCTCCACTCTTGTCAAAAAAGTTTAGTTCCGCTGATAAATGATAGTTGCATTTGCACGTAAAATTAATCTTTGTCATTTTCATGTGTGTGGGCCAGACGAAGCATAGACTGAAGAGGTGAGTCCGTGAGATGCATAGTGATATGAGGGAGAGAGAGAGAGAGAGAGAGAGAGAGAGAGAGAGAGAGAGAGAGAGAGAGAGAGAGAGAGAGGAAGAGAGAGAGAGAGAAAGAGAGAGAGAGTGACTCATAGACTATATATGAGACACTTTTTTATACTTCTCTCCTTTATCATAGACCTGTTATTCCAGGGCTTAAAAGTATGCCTAAAATTACCCTTTGTCTTTAAAATATCTCGTGAGCGAAGAAAAAAAGGGGGAAAAAAGTATTTGCGAGCATAAATATGATAAAATGGCTAGAACGAAAATAAATCTAGACTACGTGTTATGAGAAATTAATGTAGAACTAAATAATTCATAACTTATCCTAATCAAACATTCCAAAATTGCAATGGGCAACTAAGAAAAGGGCTAGTATAGAAACATCTTAGGATGATATTTAAATTAATGTTTAATTAAATTAAGAATTAAAAAAATGCTAGCATTATAATCATGAATGTATCTTACTGGATTTTGTTATTGTTGTTGTTGTCGCTGTTGTTTTCTGTTTAGTTTTTTTGGCTGCTGTTAGTAATCTTATTACTTGTAAGACGCCAAGAAAATTTAAAAGCTAACTTTTTTTACTTAGACACTTTAGAAAACTGATTGTTTATTGTCCTCTTTTTAATAGTCTTCCTCAAACTTTAAATGCTTTTGGTAGGGTTTTGTTTTGTGGACTCGACATTAAAAGAAAAATAAACTACTCAGATTTAAGGTACAATTATCACCTCATTTTATCGATTATTTCCTAAAAATAGCGTATGAGAAGAAGGAAAGAAAAAAGAGAAGGAGGAGAATCAGCAGACCGAATATTGAGAACTTAAGGTATAATAAAACTTTTATTTTTGAAACAATTGAAACTGACAAAATCAATAACATCCTTCACATTGCCTGATTTTATGATTTATCGCAATCATTTATAAAATTAATTATGCTCAATTTTGGTTGATAAATCAGTGATGATTGATTGACGAAAATGGATCTAGATGATTAGGGTCATTGCCCTAATCACAAAGAAAATATTTTACGCCCGATTTTTTTTTTTTTTTTTTTTTTTTTTTTTTTTTTTGCATGATTTGCGATCAATTTTGACAGTGCGGTATTATAGGGCTGTTCTTTTTGAAGAATCTTCATTCCACTGACTCTAAGACTTAGAGTTTCAGTGTAAGAAATTCACGCCAGTTTTATTTCTTATAGTAGTGGTGGTAATTTTTTTCTGTGCTTTTCGTTGCGTCTGTTTTAAAAGGATTGTATCGCACCAGAAACAATAATGGCATTGAAGTTCCCTAAATTTGAAGAGAGAGAGAGAGAGAGAGAGAGAGAGAGAGAGAGAGAGAGAGAGAGAGAGAGAGAGAGAGAGAGAGAGAGAGAGAGAGAGAGAGAGAGAGAGAGAGAGAGGTAGAGAGAGGGAGGGCCAGGGGGGCAGCAATTCAGACAAAGAAGCTGTTAAATTATAACTTTTTGCATACTGTCTTTGCTCTTTGTTCTACATCTCTAATATTCTATCTCTTTGCTTCTGCCTGAACCACAGGCCTGTCTCCTATCCTATTTTTTATATATATTTTTTTTTATTCCCCTTCTATTCTGAACAGTGTACAAAAGCATGGATTTCCAAGAGGAATGATGAGAATGATGAAGTGTGCGAAATCATGCCTGACAATGCGGTGACTTCTTAGTACAAGCATCTATCATTTAACGACCCCAGGAAGCAAGAGTCCCAACCGCAGCTGTAGGAAGCTGAGCAGGGTCGGGAGTGGAATACTAACCAAACCTTACCCTAATATCACACTCGTCTTCTTGAAAGGGACAGGAGACCGACGGAGCGTGCAGGCCGAGGGGACAAATAAGCTATCTCATTTGCAATTAGTGGTCAACTGGCGATGAATATTTTAAACAGTACAGGGCCACAGATCGTGTCGCCTGCTAGTCGCCCGTGCACTCACCCGTGCGAGGTGTTAGAGCTCTCTGCGCTCAGGCAGGGCCTAGGGGAAATCAGGCCCCACCAGCGGTCACGCCAGGTCTCAAGTCGGGAATATCGCGATGTTTGTAGGTTCCGACCCTGATGATGAGAGTTTATTTTGCTTTAGCACCTCTTCAAGTTTTGATATCCAGCCTTGATACATAGAATTAGAAGTTCACAAAGAAGTACAGATTTGAAGCGATAAATTTTAGTTTGTTCTTTGTAAAAAAAATTCCCAAAATTTTATAAGAATGGCATGATTAGCGTGACATATCGTAAAAAGGATTAGCTCATTTCCATCAAACTGAAAAAAAAAGTTGTAACAGGAAGAAATAACGAAGAAGAGAAGGAAAAGAAAATGTTTCCACCTCAGTACATACATTTTGTATTATGTATTTTATAGTTTTAAATTATTCTGGGTTTTTTTTTTTTTGGCACTTTAATTTTTGTTATTTACACCTGTATTTTTTATTGTACGATTAATGTCTTTCAATGATAATTGGCTTGTCTATTTTGAATTTCCCCTCGAGAGATAAATGAAGTTTATCTTATATTATCATTCTTATCTTATCTCATGGCAACAGAGGAAAAAATATCTTTGGTCTCTTTTCGTCGACCGTGGAAAAAGCGATAAGCATCAATATTATGTAATTGGTTTGGTACCTCTTACAGGTTTGATATCCAGCCTTGATTCAATGTTACATAGATGTTCAAGAAGAAGAACGGATTTGAGGTGATAAAGGACTCAATTCACTTTATTCTTAGAGTGGAATTACAAAGGCAAAGAAATGGCCAGCAAAGGCGTAACCGATGAACATATTTTAGAGAACCTAACACAGACTTTAAGAAATGGATGATCTGAAAAAATTATTTCACTGAATCTGTTTCTGCAAATTAATGCTTTGCACAAGTCACGCTGATCTACAAGATAGGTTTTTTATTTACTTCAACAAAAGAGAACAAGTTTGGAAATAATTGATCAACCATTAAAAACTTGTAGCCGGTCTTTCGGTATTACCCAGATTATCATTCTTAAACTTCCACATAAAACTGAAAGAAAAACTAAAGGTAAATTGACTTATAGGTTTGAATTCATGACTCCAAAAAGGCTTCATTTTGTCTGATCATTTGTCATTATTTTCTTTTCTTTCATCCAATGACTAAAAATCTCTGTGAAGAACCAACTAAATCGTGCGATTTTTTTAAACTTAATGTGGAGAGCTCAGGTTCAAGGCGATATTGTGTAGGGGAATCTATTCGACTTTCAACGTTTTCTATCACTCAAGTTCTTTGATTAGTTGTATGTCCCATAAGTTTCTCGAAGAATTCGGATAAAATTATATACATGAAAAGATTTGCATAACATTAAGATTTTTATCATTTATTTATTCTTCAGCACACCTGAGCGCGTTTGTCTTCGGTTTGTGGGATTTGCAAGCAAAACGTTGACCTGAAATTTGCCAAGACTCGGGGCGTATTAAAGTCCAGGGTCCGCCGAACATGTATAGAGCACAATCGCACACCTTTATCAACCATCTAAAGAAAGAGTGGTTGGCTGCGTGTACAGAATGTCAAATTTTCACCTCATTTCTTTTTTTCACTTGAAAAACTAACGATCTTACATTTTGATCTAAATCTTTATACAATTATCGTGTCTTGTGTTAGAATCGTTCCTTATAATTCACCTAATGATAAAACATGACGTAAAAGGTTGCTTTCCATTTATACCTGTGAAATGACAAATTTCTTTATCGATAAAATTTAATAAGTGCCTTAAGACTTTAACGTTAACCTTGAATGTTATTCTCTATCTGATCAAGACCTCTTGTTGTATGAAATTTCGCATTAGCGACCCGCTTTTGATATTAGGGTTCATAATAATGAGTTCAAAATGAAGTTTGGACTACCTTAAGCTTTTGTTTTTTTTATATGGATTTCGAGGTATGGAAAACTCAAAACGTTTATTATACATAATTATTATTAATACCTGGATAACCTTTATGTGATAATGAGGTGGGGTTATCGTTTCCGTGGCGAAATTACTTGAGATATTTCTTATCAATCGAAATCAATAATTTCGTTTTATTTTTATAGAGGCTCGCCGTTCAAATAAAAAGTATCTGTATTTCGTAATAAACTAAAAAAAAAAAAAAACTTGTACAAAATCAGCATTAAGCAAAAGAAATACTTTTTAATCTAAAACGTAAATGCCACAGAATGCAATTACATCTAGCTCTAACCAATTTTCTAGATATTAATTTTATAATTTTGAATCAGCAGCCGATGTTTAATTCTGTGGGCCGATCTATCGTATCGGCCCTGTCGGAGATGAACAAAGTAATCTAGAGTAATCTCAATAACAGGAAAACTTGTTTAATTTCTAGCAAAAAGCTAAAAGCCAAATGGGATTTAAAAAAAAAAATAATGAATGGTTGCGCTTTAATGCTTTAACAAATTAGAAAGGGTAACCTGGGGGTCATTTTGTTCTACAGAGCTAGCAGCTGGAATCTTTAGCTACCGAGCTCATCCTAGGTTTTCTGCGTACATGTATTTCGCCGGATCGGAAGAACGTCAGAGGAGTCCATGATAAGGGTTTTCGTTTCGCAAGTAATTATATCACATAATTAGATTAGAATGATAAGCTGTGCCCAGCAATTAGAAAGAAATCGCTCGCAGGTGTCTTTAATTGCGCAATATGCGCTTTCTTATTCGCGACATGTTGCTGATATTACTTTTATTTCACTTTTTTTTTTTTAACTCAATCTTGCGGATCTCTAAATATTAGTAAGAGAGTCAGTACCTTTTCCGCCTTAGTTTCTTCACTGGAGACATGTATTGTGATAGCCAAAACCTGAAGCTGAGTCAGCTCTAGCCATTTTTTATAAGATCTGGAAGAGCCCTAAAAGTGGGGCAACCCCCTTTTTTTTCTCAGCTAATTGCATTCCTTTTAGGGGTTGAGGTTTGATAAGAGTTGTGTCAGTTGATTGGCTGGTTGGTTCAACCATCACCGTACTCTCTCTCTCTCTCTCTCTCTCTCTCTCTCTCTCTCTCTCTCTCTCTCTCTCTCTCTCTCTCTCTCTCTCTCTCTCTCTCTCTCTCTTTCTCTCTTTTTTTTTTTTTAGAGCCGCAACTGATGCGTAAAACAGGGAAATGCATCTACTTATTTTCCACTCCAGAGGCAACGTCTGTTAGGCTCCCGTCAAGGCTCCCATCAAGTCTCAGGAAAGGCCTGATAAGATGAGATTCAACCAAACCCCGAGATTGCCCAAGCCAGGATTCTAACCCCTCCGTGTTATCACCCTGACACTCTGTTTATAATCCTCATAAGTATTAGTCACAAGGAAACTTTCCGTGTCTGAGTTTTGTTAGAAAATTGTAAACATAATGTTCTTAGGAGTGAGATATTGACCTCGTGAAAGGGTGCTTTGCACTTTTCTTGAAAGATTGTCCTGTGTTTCTAAGAGAGAAAAATTATGTTGTTATTTCTCCTTAAGAACGATTAGCCACTGGTTCTTCACAATCTATAGATTATTGACCCTCATCAACAAGAGTATTCTAAAAGTTATAAAGAAATTTAATGGCATAAGAGAACCTTGCTCTCAATGGTGGAAGCTCTGTGCTTTAGGTTATGCAAATTCACGTAACATTTTGAGGTCTATCAGTTGTGTGATAAATCCTGGTCCCTATTGTTCTCAGATTGTTTAGAAGCACCTGTGACATCACACTTTTGTGCCGTATGTCAATAAATATTTAATTTGTAAAACTTCGTTTACTTTCTTCATTTGAATTATTCTAAGTGTATTCTCAGACTGAATTTGCGTCCCTGCATATTTCCGTTTATGACTTTGAAGATTTTTGCATTTATTTTGCTTTGTATAACATGACACTAATTTAAGCTTTAAGTTCATGAGCTTTTGCGTGTGTGCGTATGTATCACTGCATAAGAAATAAAATATGTCGGAATAATAATGAGGTAAGTATCTATTAGAAGAATTAAGATGTAATAACCCAATCGAATAATCAGATGAGTGCTCTATGTAAATTCTTTCTCATCACATTTTTCATGGTGATGGCGATTTCCATTGTAGTATTAGAAAATATATTTTACACAGAGTTGTAAATAATTTGAAAAGTTCAACTTATGACACTTTAAAGATAAGAAAAAAAAAGAAGGAAAAGTATCTTTCCAAACTTAGTCTTCCAGGAATAATAAATGAAATCAAGTGTAGACAAGCTATAAAATGCTTTCAATTACATAATTCTTAACTTTATATTGTTGATTATGATCCATAGCGGAAGCTCAGTTGTTCCGGAAATCTAAATATTTTATAAATTAATATTAACTTCTCTTTACCATATCAGTGAATGTGCATCGAATTCATTTTGCGATTACTGGCTGGTATCGACGTTGCAGCGTTGAATGATTGTTGTGAGTCTCATTTACTGCTTTTGTTTGACAGCCTTCGAATTTAGTGTATTGAAACAGCCTATACCATTTCGATTTTTCCTAACTTTTTTTATTTCTTAAAACTGATTTTGGTCTGAGATCGTATAGAAAGCAAACTTTTTATGAACTGAGATTGACTTTTTTTTCTGAACGGAGTTAATGCTACACGTAAAGACCAAGATGTCAGAGTGAAAAGATATACCATGAGGCAGTGAGGGTACTTAGAAGTCATGTTGTAGACAGCTTATTCATATAGATTTCGCACTTTCCAGTACATGTAAGAAAATATAACATTATGTTGAGAGGAGCTAAAAAGGCGAGGGTCTTTTAATATTATCTCTCGGAGACAGAGAGACAGCAGCTTTCTACTAAGCCAAGGACAAGGATGGTTAGATGAGATTAGACCTAAACAGGGATTAAACTCGAATCCCCTATTAATATATTATTTTGTCATTTTATCTCGCAACCGACTTGGCTATAATGCCCTTTAATATCACACGAACAAACGATATGTTTTGAACCCTCAGCGAAACGTCCAAGATTTAAGGACAGACCACTCTAGCAAACGGCCACCGGACTGGAGCTCCCAATTTTAGCAAGAGAGCTTGGAATTTCACGTTGACAGCACTAGAGGCATAATAGAAGATCCATGTATTGCATACGGTCGATTTCTTTCTTTTTTCTTTTAATTTTTTTTTTAACCCAGGAAACCGTTTCGCTCCTTTAGAGTTTAAGAAACTCTGATAATGGACTTCAACAGATGGAAAATTGACATCCCCACCTCTCGCGGGTGACTCAAAAGTGGCGGAGACCTTTCTCACCCTTAACCCTTGCAGCACATGCAAACATTAATCTGCGCACCAATGCACCAAGGAAACTTTCATGCTTTGCGAGGTTTCCATTCACCTTGACATAACATGGTATTGAAATGCTAATGGGTGTTCCGTCTGAGACCCCCGCTCGCTTTCTTCACCCTACGACAAAGTAACCGAGAAAAGCGTCCCCTAAGTTTTCACCACGGGACCCTATTATGGGTGAAAGAAAAACTCGAGACAAGGGGACAAGCGTCTTGTTTTATAAGCCAATGATAGGTGTCTGCACTTTTGCCCTTGCCACTTGCCGGGTTTAGTGGAGCGGAACGACCTAGAGACCTCTCTCTATACATGCAGTCTTGATGAGCTGCCGTCGATAACACCTTTGCACACCTTTTTCTTCCTTCACGTCGAC
Organism: Elysia crispata; assembly: GCA_033675545.1. NCBI lineage: Eukaryota > Metazoa > Mollusca > Gastropoda > Plakobranchidae > Elysia > Elysia crispata. The sequence continues at coordinate 371,295 of JAWDGP010005065.1, read as the reverse complement.
AGACAGTTCCGCAAAATATTTTTTTTTCATGGATAAAAGCATACGGTCACCTACAGTTTTTTACAACCTGACAAGTTCATCGTAGAGTTGACAAATAGATAATAGTTATGTCCAGGAATGGTTTGAGGACGGGAGAGAAGGGAGAGAAAATGGGGGGAAACAGAGAGAGCGAGGTTAAAGGGTTGAGATATAATCTAACAGTAGCAAGGAGATTAATTTACCTTCCTTGTTTTGAAAGAGAAAGAGTGAAGGGAGGAGGGGGAGGGAGGGGGGGGGGGGGGTGCGGGAAGATACATTGAAGTCAACCTGCATAAACATAAATATATAATGACCCTTGACCTCGAGCAGCCACTATCTTTTGATTGCTGCCTTCTTACTTCTCCAAGTACTCCACAGTCGTTTATTTATGGCCTGCTTCTTTTCCCCTCCACTATCCTCTAAATTCTCTCGTCCCTCTTTTTTGTTTTCTTTTACTCTCTCGGTTGCCACCATTCTCCTCACACAACCACTCTCTTGTGAGGATAAGAGGTATAGACTCAGTTAATACCACATGAAGAAGAAATAAAACACAATAAACAGCAGGAAGGTACAAAAAACCTAGTTATGTCCTCTATTTTTTTTTTTTTTTTTTTTTTGTCTCTTTCTTCGAAAATGACAATTTCTTGCCATTTTGAGCGAAGTATTAGTATTTAACAAAATTTTGTTCTCATAGCTCTCTCTCTCACTCTCTCTCTCTCTTTCCCTCTCTCTCCCTCTCTCTCTCTCACTCTCTCTCTCTTTCTCTCTCTCTCTCTCTCTCTCTCTCTCTCTCTCTCTCTCTCTCTCTCTCTCTCTCTCTCTCTCTCTCTCTCTCTCTCTCTCTCTTTCATTGTCTATTGTGTCTTATGTCTCATATCGCATTTAAAGAGACCAGGTCACGAACGTGCATGTCTGATGACCTTCTCCAGGAACGATGAAGCATGCACTATGACCAGGTCGCAGTGTCACTCTGTTGCACCGATTTACGACACCAGAGCATCTTTTGCAGCGAGTCTCACCATGTAGGTGGTCAACGACATCGACCTGACGAGGGGCATGGACTGTCTGGCCCACATTGCGCATTCGTGACTCGCATGCTTAACCCTTTTTTTTTTATTATTCGACGTTTGCATTACCTTTTTTTTTTTTTATTTTTTTGAAGATCTTCGGGTATTAATAGGACCCAGAATTTAAACCTTTCATCTTAGCGGTGACTTGGAATATATAATTCGAAAAGCCAAAAACAATGTTCTTGTCTGTGAAAGCCAATTTAGTCTAGCTTTGATATATATTCAAACTGCCTGTACCTGTAGCATTTGCGTTCTTCCTCGATGATTTTGATGCGACTCTAAAAGGGAGACCAACTCAATGTGCGTTTCAGATCACGACCAGTTAGTCAAATGTCTTAATTGAATTTTAACATTTTTTTAAAGTGGTTTTATGTCTTACATGAATTGATAAAAAAAATCAGATAGATAAGTCAATTAGGTATTTGACTGATTATGGAAGGTCTTGGTTTGATCCCTGGTTCAGTCTCAGATGGCAAATTAAGATCATTTAGTTGATGGAAAAGGTCGTCTCCGTAATCCTTCCAATATATTTAGGGAACATAAAATTAATGATTTAGCTTTATCTGCCATATTCTCCATGGTATCTTAGAGATGCTAAGATAATTGAAGAGGAAAAAAAAAAACCAGATAAAATCGCATCGCATTTTCCTCATAAGCTAGAATAAAATAAGATTCCTGAAATATGAATCGCTTTGAGGCAGTTTTATAGTTTGCATGGAATAAAATTTTGACTATAATATCAATTGGTTAGATGTTAGACGAAGGAACGTTGATCTTTTTATGTAACATTCAAGTAGAATTGCGACAAAAATAGAAAAAGCCACTGTTTTTCTCACGAAAATCTTCTTAAAAGCTTTAAGTATGACGCTGATTTCCATAGTTTATGAAAAAAACGAAAAAAAAAAAAAAACTAACCATAACTAAATAGCCATTAATTTCTCTGCTATTAAGTAGAACCAGAGGCGGAGGCGCCAAATTACACCATTATTATATTCTCTGATTACCATCAAACCGCACAACGTCAGGTGACCTTTCTGCAAGTGATACTGTAATTATCAGTGTCTGTAATCGTTCCAGAATAATTCTCAAATAAATCGAAATCATGTTGTCATGATAGCCTTACTAGAAACCGGCCTGTGGAGTGATTCATGGTTGTCTTCTTAGGTCCGACCTCTCTCTCTCTCTCTCTCTCTCTCTCTCTCTCTCTCTCTCTCTCTCTCTCTCTCTCTCTCTCTCTCTCTCTCTCTCTCTCTCTCTCTCTCTCTCTCTCTCTCTCTCTCTCTCTCTCTCTCTCTCTCTCTCTCGTTTCACTTTCTCTCTTACATTTCTTTCTTTCCCTCACAATCCTCCTCTTTCTTTTTGTCTTTCACCGTTTATCTTTTTCTTGATCTTATTAAATTCTCAATAATCTTTTACTTATATCTCTAATCTACTTGTCTGTCTGTCTGTGTGTCTTCTGCCAGTCTATCTATCTATCTATCTATCTATCTATCTATCTATCTATTTATCTATCTATCTATTTATCTAACTAACTATCTACCTATCTATCTATCTATCTATCTATCTATCTATCTATCTATCTATCTATCTATCTATCTATCTATCTATCTGTTTATTTATATACTTTGCTGTCAACCTATCTCTCAATATATTTCATAGTTCTCTTTACGATTTTGTGTTTCTATGTGTCTCATTGTCTGCCTGTAAATCTATCTATTTACATATTTTGAGTGTAGTTCTCTCTTTCTCTCCTATTTTTTTTTTTTTTTTTTTTTGCTCTCTTTCCTTCCGTTACTCCTCTCTTTTTTTCGCAAAATATGATTTTAGTTTTCCATGACAAGTAAATAATTATATTTAGGCCTTTAGGAACGATTTGTTCTACTCCAACATGTTTGTAAAAAAGCTGCTGCAACCAATAGGAACTATCGGAGGTCTAAATACAATTTAAAAAAAAAATAATACGCATCAAAAGGAAACAAGAAACCAAACAACCAGCTTCGAGAAAAGGTCGCAAGGTAGAGATCACAAATTTGGTCTCCGGAACTTAGTGGGCATCATCAAGAATTGAGATCTCTTATCTCGATATTCAGAATGGTGGAAAGAAAATCATGTCCCAGAAAGTCAGATGTTTTGAGCCGAGAGAATGAGGTAACGTTGTCAAATCAGTCTCTATCACAACTTCAATCTGTCACGTTGAATGACCAAGAGAAGATGTAACACAACACTTCATTTTCATTAGCATGCACGATTAAGGTTTTAAAATCAAGCAAAATGTTTTTACTATGCTAGTATTTTTACACGGCATTTGAAATTTTCTTTTTTCAAAATGAAAACTTCTAATTTAAATTATACTCTTAAAGAAAAAAATGAAGTAAAGCCAATCACAAAAAATACAGAATATACTCTTCTGTGCATTTCTAGCTCTTAAAGAGCAATTTTCGATTTCCTGATTAGTTACTAAAGTAAAGATGAGAAATAAAGAAATAGCATCCAAGTGTTTAGTCTTCCTTATTTGATGATCATAATCCATGCTTTGACACAACGGCAAAGTTTGTCTTTGTGCCGGCATTATGGGCTTCACCTGAGAGTCCTTTGGGTGTTGTTATGTTTGCAAATTTGCCGGTGTCTAAAATCTCTACAATAGAGTAATACTAGCGGAGGGGTTATATTTAAAACCAGCACTTAACATGGATGGCATGTTCACAGTGGTTGCTAAGGGAAGCGTCTCTCTCTCTCTCTCTCTCTCTCTCTCTCTCTCTCTCTCTCTCTCTCTCTCTCTCTCTCTCTCTCTCTCTCTCTCTCTCTCTCTCTCTCCCTCTCTCTCTTCTCTGCCTCACTCCACTCCTCCTCCTTCTTTCCCCACCCTCTCCCTTTTTTTTCTCTAAATCATTTTCAGTGAGAAGCTGATCTCTCACTTTTTACATTTCTCCTAGCTTGCTTTCCCTGCCTGCATCTCTTCCAGGTCAACATCTCTGTCTTCTGCCTGTGATCCTCTCCAAATAATGGTAACCAGGGCAGGTGACCAATAAAGACGGCAAATCTCAGAATGACTACAGAGCCGATAACAATCTGACCGAGAGTAACGACACATTGGGGAGATCTTAGTGGTAATTGTGGAATTCTCCTCCTTGTGGTCACTCAAAGAACTGACCTCGCCATTGATGGCCTTAATGTCCCCCTGCCATGGAGGATGACCACTCGAGTTCTAGTGCCATAAACAGTATTAGGAGCCACAAATCTGGACAAACAATCACCCCTCAAGTGTTTTTAATCCTCCGTGTCTTGGGGAGGTCACAATGATGGCATTATTTTGCTGATGGAAAAGACGTCTGGACGTTCTCGCGTGTCTCCTCCATCATCGACTGAGATATTTGGTCTGGGCCAGGACAGTTTTGTGACTCTTCCACTTTCAAAAAAAAAAAGGTTTTCCCTTCTCTTCGTTTCTGCTATGAAGAACACATGTGAGCTTGCAATATATTCTCTCCCTCAACAAGTCGAATGGATCTGCAATTCTGACAACTTGACACTTTATCATGAGTCTCTTTCATTAATATAGAACCGCCTGTGCTTTTTAAACCATTTCAAAATTAAATCTGTGTGTGCTCTTTGTACATAATGATGCAATTATAAAAGAAAGCGATATAAAAAAGGAAAATTTTATTAACCATAGAATACTTGAAAAAGTTGGAAAAGTGGTTAAAATTAGACAAAAATTTACCAGAAAGTATATTTGTTTGCTTGTTTGTTTGTTTTTAATATTCTTTCCAAACCAAAATGAAGTGCATATAAAATTTTAAAGAAATATTTAGTGGTTCCTCAATTATGGAGAAATCGACTTCGACCTCAGAGGTTAAAGAGGACAGTTAAAACCTTTTTTTTTTTAATATTATTTACCGATTAGCCATACTTTTACAATATCATAATGTATAAAACACCTCCACAGACCAGAAGAGAAAACAAATAGTGCATTTAAAAAACCCATAGATTTGCATAAGACTAAAGGTGAAAGAAGAATAACGTGTGGACTTGATGCTATCAGCCTTTTAATGAAATATTAAAATTGAAAAAGTAGTTGGTAATGACCGCATCAACTTTGAATATGCGGCGAAATAAAAAAAAGGAAAGTTTATCAAGTTAAATTCATTCCATTTTAACTCTTTCTTTAACAAGATGTTATCTATGCGGACAATTTTTTGAACTAGTTAGGTAATAGCAATCTCTCATAAAGTATTTCGCTGCCAAAAAAAAAAAAAAAAGTACATAAAATAAATTAAGAAAAAGTAACTTTTATTTTGTGGAGTGAAATTGTAACACCAACCGATTAACTTCGTCTGTAAAGCCTTCCGTACTCGAGGCAGGTACTTTATCAAGAAAGCCTTGGCTAGCTCTGACTATAATTCTTCATAGTTTTATGGCTTTCTCTGAGAGTTTAAGACGAGTCCAGCCTTGGTTGCTACATGTGTATCGGTAGCGAGAAAGACCAACTGCAGCACATGCAGCATGAGCTGGCTTGTTTGAAGAGCATGTATGAGCAATAGCGTCTATTGTTCTCTGCTTTGCCGTAATGCCAAGAAACTCATCACGATTACGAAAATGCTGAGTCTTTCTCCTGAACCACTTTCGCCCGTGTCTTCTTTTTTCCCTTCATTCGCCTTCAGACAACCCCGCAATGTTCCTTAAGACGCCCTTTCTCTCGGATCCTCTTCCCTTCAAGTGGCCTCAACGGTTATTCTTTTGTGCGCCGCTGAAAAAGACATTCATCGGGCGCCTTTTGGTGTACAAAGGCCTTGCCCCTAGTGCATGGCAAAATTAAAAAATTGCAATGAAAGCCGACCCAGAGGTCGCAATCGGCAAATAAGTCACGCTGAGCCTGCCATCCCTCCGTTGCTCCTAACTTGTAAGAGACGCGTTGAAAAAAAATCTGGAGTTCTGAAGAACGAGGGATGTTTTGTTGTTTGCGGTTTAGAGCAGGGGCCCCAAGGAGTTGTGGAGAGCCATTGAAATGCACAGATTTAGACGAATGAGCTCCTATTGACATTTTGCATTCACTATGCACAAAATTTAATAAAAACCCCCGTAACGTGGGCTGGGGTTGAGTTTCGGCTAGATCTAGGAAGACTTGATTAAGCAGCGTTTATTCTTTCCCTGCTGCACATTTTTCTGGGTTTGGATGCAGCATGAGGTCGATTGCCAGACAGTATTGAGGGCTGAGCATTACGCTTCCAATCCGACGGTTCTGGTTTCTTTTATCAGTGTGCGCGTTATGCGGTAACCAGAAAGCTAAGTTTGTGTTTGCCCAACTGATAGGTTTAACAGACAAAAATCGATACACTTGAAGTGATTTACATAAATCAAAATGAAGCGTACCTTGAATATGAAAAGGAATTTTTTTTTTCTTTCTGTATTTTAGGTTGCAAAGGGGAGCAACGCTCGAGAAAAATTAAAATGGTTGCAATAAGAGAGCCGAAGAAGAGAGAGCGGGAGAAGAAATGAGAAACAGACAAAAAGATGGATGACTAGACAAAGAGACAGACAGATAGGCAGAAAACTCGCGTACGCAGGCGGGAGAAGAGAAAGACAGGCGGTGAGATTCTCAGTGACTGATTTTAAAAAAGTATTGAGATAGAAACATAGGTAGATATAAAGAGAGAGACAGACAGACAGACAGACAGACAGACAGACAGAGAGACAGAGAGACAGACAGAGGTGAAAGACCACAAGAAATGAGAGGAGGTGAAAGGAAAATTGAGGCTGAGAATTGAAAAAGATAACGACTGCAGAAAGAGAGGAGAGAAAGAACGAGATGTAGAGAGAGAGAGAGGAAGGGAGAGAGAGGTGAAAGACCAAACGAAATGAGAGGAGGTGAAAGGAAAATTGAGGCTGAGAATTGAAAAAGATAACGACTGCAGAAGGAGAGGTGAGAGAGAACGAGAGGTATAGAGAGAGAGAGAGAGAGAGAGAGAGTGTGTGTGTGTGTGTGTGTAAAAGGGGGACTAAGGATGAGACTGAGAGAAGAAACAAAGCAGCCGAAACAATTTTATATTTTTTAAAGTCCATTGATGAATACAAAGGAAAATTAATAATGACATACATGTATTCTTATCACTTTATGACTGTTAAGCGTTTTCACTTTTTTTTTTCGTGTATAAATTTGTAACATGAAAATCGATGTGGACTACCGTTCTGTTCTCTGCTCGAGCATTACACACCCAAGACAGCCAGCTGAAGCCTTTAAGCAACCATTTTTGGTGCGTCCCGTTTCCAACCTTATATCTTTAGAAATGAATCCTTCTATTTGTTGTTGTGACGACACCATTCTAGGCTGGACCGAACCATGAGAACATTCACAGGACAGGGAAAAATCATGTTGTCAGGTGATCAGCGCTTCAGTATCTGAGCCATTAGGCGACAAAAAATATCTTTACGAAATTTTATTTTTATTTTTTTTTAAAGAATGATGACTTAAAATTCTTCGTGGGTGTTTCGGAGATCAAAATACCCCGAATCGAAAATACACGGAAAAGTTCAAGGATAAAAATATTAAGAGATAATTATATTAAACCAGTAGGAAGGTTAAGACATTACCAAGTGGTTTGGTTTTTTTTAATGGAAAAAATGTCACCTATTAAAAGTTAATACTTTTTGGCTGAGTCAGGGCCTTTAAACAACCAAAAAAAGTTTGCAGAAAATGTTAATGTCTTGCACACAAGATCGCATAATGTTGAAACGCATCATTTACAGCTAACTCACTTCAGTCCTCCATTTTGTTCTCCACTTAAACGTACAATTTGTGATATCATGTAGTTAGAGCTGTGTCAACTTCAATCATACATCACGTTCTTAGGAAAAAGATCATCATAGTGAAAGGCTGTTGTTGATTCTCTTTTTAAATCTTTCAATTTGAAATAAGTTCAATACAAACTTATGAACCTATTTTTTAGGGACAATTTGAAAACAAAGTCGAATCCTAGTTCCAGTTACATGTATATAACTGAGTTTGCAAAACATTTCAATTTATAGATTAACTAAAATGATAAAGAAAGTGATTTGGGTTGGGTTCTTTCATTTACTGTGGTACTGTGTGCAAACAAAAAAAGTATGTTAGAAAAATTCTGCCATGATTTATGGCAAGCTTGCAATCAGGTTTTTTCAATAGAATTAAAATTGCTCAATGGTATAGACCTAAGTCTTATTTTTAACTTTGTCCACATGTCCCCCCCCCCCCCCTCTTTTTTTTTTCTACATGGTATTGTGTTCGCATTTATTACATTCCTTCTCCGTCTGAGTTACCATGTCTTCTTGATTCCTTCGCGATGTTTAGCACTTTCCATTTCCTGCTGTATACAGTTGCTGTTCAAATATTTCGCAAAAAGCCTTCGGTTGCACGTACCACGTTTAACACAATAATCCTCGCAGTCCCTTTTGTTCGCTGCTCTTCCTTCTCATGACTGCAGCAGCCCCTATTCGCCAATTCTGTCAGTATTTGGCATTAAGTGCCCCAGTTTCTGAAAGACGAGCGTGGAAGTATCGCGGTTGATGTACAGTAACTACACCCATAACATTATTTACATATTGGAGTCGAGTTTAGACCATACCACATGTCGAATTGTCTGCCCTGTGGGTCTTTTCTTCTCGTCTGTTTGGACCGGGGGTTTCCTTTTCCGGACCCAGGCTTTCCCGGCAAACAGCGATACAAGTCCCTCCTTAGAGGGCTGGCCCATCTCTAGCAGCTGAGGTTGCTCAACTGCTCCTAGCCAGATGGAACTTTACTTAAGGAGAGTTATATGATCCATGTGTATGAATGTGTGCTGGCTTGTCCCCATTTTTTTTTTTTATTTTCAAAAGAGTAGCAGCTGCAATAGGAGAAATTTGTCCCAGTGCTTTTAACAGGACCACCACCCACACTCTCGACCTCTCTGAGCCACGAGCTCAAATTGCGTTAGTTTTCTTTCTGAGATTGTGGGAAATAACCCTTTCGTTACTGATTCAAAATGGCTTCTTTAACGCTTTAGAGTTATGACACCTGAGCTGTTTAAAATGTGTGTTTTGACGTATTTTATTTCCATAATTATACAAGGACAAAAAAGCATAAACGCAAAGTAACAAAGACAATAAAGGGACCAATCAAACCATTATATTGTCATTGAAAGACGCCAATCCCATATATCGACAATTACATTCTATTTTATGTTAATTTGATGACATGCACGAATTGAAAAAATAAAAAAAAAAATTTGAGTTAACATTATGCATGCTATAATCCCGCTGGTCTTGTTTATTTACGGAGTTTTTGTTTTGCTTTGTTTTTTCAACATTGATTCTTATTTCTTTCGTTGCATGATGATTTTTCACCAAGTACAGTTTAGGAAACAATTTGAGTGAAATAAAAAGACAATAAAAATCAATCACATTTCAAAAGAAAAAAGATTACAATGAATGAAAACAAAAAAGAAATGCACGCGCTCAAAATAGAAACACTACTAGATTTACCTACTCGGCATCCAACTAGACAAAAATTTCAAAAGAGCAATGAATAGTATAAATCAAAGTAAACTGATGAAATCACATGATAAAAGAAGGGAAGGCTTTGATTAAAGTAATGATAATGATAACGATATACAGTTATACGATATCTCATACACTGCATAAAGTGCATAAAATCATGTATGTAAAGCATACTTCCATTCATTAGATATAATTAAAACCCAACTTTATTATTCCCTTCATAACTATATACATTACATGTGTACAATATTAAATTATGATTATTTCTAGCATTTTTATGAACAGCATTGCGTAATCGACTTGCAGTGTAAATGCCAATATTCAAATCTAGTGGCAACGAAAATAATTCCTAGTATAGTAATTTCATGCTTGGATGTTAGTTCATCTCATTTTGTCTGACTACCAACGATCTATCTCTATAATCAGCCATGTAGATCTATCTATCTACCTAACTAAATCTGTCTTGCCATTTGTAGATAACTATAATCTTTGTCGTAAAGAAATTTTTTGCGCCTTATTCAGTTCATAAATAATTCTTGTGCTTTACCTCGGACTTCCCTCTTCCGATTTCAATCAGTTTAGATTTCCCTCACATCTCTTTTCTTCTTTCCGAAACAGCTCTCTCAAGACAACAAATACATTGAGCAGAAGGGCTCCTCTGTTGTAGGTGATAATCCGCATTGTTTTCCTTTTACGGCCTGTGTGCTTTGCCATTAGTGAGACGAGCATTCTAGAAAGAAGATATTATAAGCATTAGCCTTTACCATCTGCCATTCTTAAGGAAAGGGAGTTTGGGTCACAATAATTGGAATGAGTTTATGTTTTTCTTTTATTATCCATCTAGCGTGTCAGATAGCACGAGATTATTCTGCATATTTTTCTCATCTGAACCTAATTCTTTCCATTACTCATTCTTTTTTTTTAATATCCTTTTTATTTCTTTGTCACTCTATTTTGTTTTTATTTTTGCTTTTCTCACCTCCTTTTTTCAATGTCATTTCCTCCTCATTTTTGTCGTTGTTGTTTTTTTTTTTTTAATTCCTTTCTCTGCCTCCTCCTAACCTTCCTTTTCTATCTCATCTTATTTTCCTTCTTTCAATGCTGCTGCTCCTTTTTGCTACAGATTATCTTTTGTCTTTCCCTTCTCCCTTTTTCATATATCATCAGATAAGATTGAAAATATTAAATAACACTAATTCAATTTTTTTGGCTGGACCAGATGCATGTATGTAGGCCAGGACTTTCTCAGTGCCCTTGCTATTATTTCTCCATTATCGTCCCTTCCCCCCATTAATTGTTAAGAGCCCCCGCTGACCAACACGACACGCCAGAACGCACACCGAGCAGGACCAAGCAAAAAAATGAGACGTCTGTAAACAAATCGTCCAGGAGGAAGAGGAGAAAAAAAAGCATCTTTAAAAAAGAAAGTTGAAAAAAAACCTGCAGGCGCTGCGCCAGCACTTGAGCTCTCTTGACGCGTGCTCAGAGAAAGACCTGCTTTCAGCACGCGATAAAGGTTTCGAGAGTTTTTCGAGGTAGTCGGGATCAAGGGAGGGAAGTCGTAGTCGACACGGAGACGGGTCATCTGAGATCGTCCATGGCGGAGCGCGAACAAAGACAGGCTTCTTGGTTTGATATACTCCACTGACTTCTGCCTTGATTGCTGCCTATTGTTCTTCTGGCAGAGAAGAAAAACGCTCACTATTTTGTCAACAAGATAGGGCCACTTGCTTTGCTGACTTCTCACTTCTAATGTCTCCGTCTTTCTTTGTTCCCCCCCCCCCCTCTCCCCACTTCATATTCAAGCATGTCTTTTTATTGTTCTACTTTCTACTAATTTCCTCATTCGTTCAATAAAAAAATTAAAAAAAAAAAAAAACAAGAATATTCCCCACTCATACTGGCGCGTGCAGAAGGGCGATACAGTGATTTCCTTCCACTTGTAGAGAGCCTGTTTTAAGTACTCACGAGCTGTCGCTATTCAATATCCCGGAACCTCTTAACTTATCTCCCATGCGCAAGCGTGTCAAAGACATAGAATTATTATGATGAAAGAATCGACGAGTGTTCACAAAACAATGGAGTTTGGTGGAAGAAAAGCAAGCTTTTATACAGGCATTATTTATCGGTTTGCCATTGAAAGTGTCTTAAATTGAATGAACTAATTTTAGCTCGACTGAAAACTGTTTACACAAATTAAAAATATATACATTTGAAACGTATCGGATATATCATAGCATCAATACAAACAAAATAGACTTCATATATAATTGTTCAACTAATCTCTACAATAGATAGGATTGCATAAATGTAATGAATATGATTTAATATTCGAAAATGCTCATTTTCTCTGAAGCTCATAAATTTAATTAAGCAGCCAATATATTTTTTTTCTAAATTACAATCGCTTTTGTGCGTTTTTATTTTTATTATTGTTTTTTTTTTAATTATTGTTTCCATATTATTGAAATATGATTCATATTCTATTATTTTCGTTGTTATTATAAGTAGAAATAGCAGCAGAGCAGCAACAACAGTATTAATAGTAGTGGTAGTAGTAGTAGTAGTAGTAGTAGTAGTAGTAGTAGTAGTAGTAGTAGTAGTAGTAGTAGTAGTAGTAGTAGTAGTAGTAGTAGTAGTAGTAGTAGTAGTAGTAGTAGTAGTAGTAGTAGTAGTAGTAGTAGTAGTAGTAGTAGTAGTAGTAGTAGTAGTAGTAGTAGTAGTAGTAGTAGACGATGATGGTGATGATGAATAAGATGACAATGTTAATGACCACAAAGACGTTGAGGACCTGTGCTTTGATGGAAATCCGACAACTAAAGATTAGGTGTAGTCATGATAAGACTTAACGATGATCTTGGAAAAAAATCATGGGATGTGACTGAAGATATGATGCATTAGTTGCCACGTGTAATCTGATTGCTCCCTGCTCGCCACCAGTAAGGGCCAGCCGATTTTGCTGCTCATCCAGGCAGGAAACCAAGACCGCAATCACAATTAATTGGTCTGGCCAGTCTGGTCGTTTCCTCGACCAGTGACCACGCTATTCCTGTTCCGTCATCATCTGCAACGCGTCACACAAGCATCAAGGCCCGCTGGAGACAAAGCCAGAGATGTATGAGCTGTCTGACAAACTGTGAGTGTTTACAGCGACTCATTTTACAGATGTGGATTGTCATAATGTGAATATGCTATAAAAGAGCACCAGCTAAGAATGGAAGAGATTACGTATTATGCGTGCAGAATAGACATACAGGCAAAAAAAAAAGGATTGATTTGGTGATAAAATCAGAAATAATTAACTTACAGACTAGTATCTATGATTCAAGATGGATATTCTGATAATGATGAGAGGGCTGATGGTGAAGATAGGTCGGAGAAGAGATTGGAAGAGTGAAAAGAGAGAAAGAGAGAGAGAGTGAAAGAGAGAGAGAGAAAGAGTAAAAAGAGAGAAAGAGAGAGAGAGTGAAGAGAGAGAAAGAGTGAGAGAGAGTGAAGAGAGAGAGAGAGAAAGAGAGAGAGAGAGAGAGAGAGAGAGAGAGAGAGAGAGAGAGAGAGAGAGAGAGAGAGAGAGAGAGAGAGAGAGAGAGAGAGAGAGAGAGATCTGCGGTTTCGAATCCTCAGGGAAGCGTGGCTGGTAGTGCAGTTGAGCCCAACCCAGTTTTGTTTAGGTCAGGCACGGGGTCAGGTCGGGTCAGAGGGCAGTGGGCAGCCGAGGGTCGGGGCAGGTCAGGGTTCATATGGAACCCTTGGCCGGAGTCTGATTATCTTTTTATGAATTGAGCCTTTGTCGCAGGCTTTAATTTCTATTATCGTAGCTTTCATTTCTAGAAGTCTTAAGTAGCGAGAGAGGAGAGGGGTTAAGACAGAAGGGAACAGACAGTTCCGCATCTGCCAACGACATCAGGTACGAGCGGATATCTTGCTGTCTTCTTTCCCTGTATCTGAAAGATATTTAAGTTTATCTTCTAATATTAAAACTTGATGTAGAATCTTTCATCCTTGACGATTGCCTGCATACATTACTAAAACTAAAAACCATATTTAGTACTGTTTTAGCCAAGAATGTGTGGTTTCTCCGATTTTTTCGCACCGGTACACTCTTTATATTTCTTCATCTTTCTATCATCTATCAATACTACTCTAATTTTCTCCTATTTTCTTTTTCTAATCCTATTTTAAGACCCTCAACTTATTGTATTATGAATGATAATCATGTTTACGTGTAATCGACCTGTTGATTTTAACAATTATTAAAGAATCATGCTCATAATTCAAAATCATCCTTAATTTTAAAACTGTATTTTAGTTTTCAAATTAACTCGGCCATTTGTGCTTCCTTTTCAGTACACTATAAATATACCAAGCGCACTTCCTTTTCCGGTGTGTTGGGGTATCACGTGAGAACACACTAGACGCATGCGCAGTGTGAGGAAATCGGAGACAAATAATGGTCGGGAGTGCGTAACTCATTCCTGGCGCAGTGTCCCCTTCTGTCGCGTGAGCAGCCAGCCTTTCAATGAGGGAGAGGTCACTGCAGACAAAACCTTGGGGTCTTGGCCCCTCTCTCTCCAGGAGTGACCCCATCAGAGGACCCGAGGCAGGGGCTCCAGGGTCGTAACCGCCCGCCAGGGTTGAGGTCAGGCGGAGCTGAGGTTCTGCTGGACTTTACACAGGAGCCTGCGGTTAAAAACTCTTCTAGGATGAGTTCTCTTGAACGCGCAATATTGAAAATAGAATAACTAGAGAAATATGAAGAGAGAGAAAGAGAGAGAGAGAGAGAGAGAGAGAGAGAGAGAGAGAGAGAGAGAGAGAGAGAGAGAGAGAGAGAGAGAGAAAATAGATTTTAGTTCCGTCAAGTCTAACCAGTTTCTCGACCCTTTTCATTTAAAACAATAAGTTTCTTTGGTGATAATTTCTTTAATTTGAGCGCAAAATTGAAACTTAATTTGCTTCAAATAATGATTGGGAATGTGCTGGATATTTCGTAGACCTAGTTTACATTCTTCTTACTTTTATCGTAACAGATGATCTGCAACTAGTTTCACTAGCAGTATTCATTAATCCGTGTCATTTAAATCCCGTACTGCTGTAAATCAAATCATCACTTTACTCCAACTCTCGCAGCTTTTTATTTCCAAGGCTATCAGTTTTATAGCCTGATGTGGTGATCATCTCGTAGCCTTGCAGTTGTAAGGGATGCACAGAATTTCTCATAGCAGATTTACGCTGTTCCATTTTCCTTAAACAAAGATCTTTTGTGAAAAGGATTTCTTTTACTGTTTAAACGATTTCCTCTTGAGTTAAACTAATTGAAACTTTAGTCACTGGTTATTGCTTTGGATTATTTCATCTGTATTGGATAGGAGCGATCAATACTTGGTACAGGTATTGTAACTTGCTGTCTAGTTTCTTTAGCCTGAGAAATCTAGCAAGACCTTTTGAAATTGTTGACAATAAAATGTCATAAGTTTCTATGCGACTTGAAAACAGAAAGGATTTCAGTTTTAGGCTGGTGTTCTGTTTATTTAGACTAAGTTGTTTTGTATTCTTTTTTCCCTTAATGGGCATTTAATAATTTGGGCGGGTTAAGATTTAATCTTTTTTCCAACTATGGGTCATACATTGTAAATGGAATGTCTTAAACAATGACTTTTCTTGAAAAAACCAGGGGGGAAAAGCTATCATTGCACCGATGCTTGTCCAAGTCACGGTTTTGATACGTGGAGGCCTTCTCTCCTTTTCAACAAGGATTTTGTCACTATTTCATTAAGTTTCAAAATCTGCCACAGGATCGCTAAAGGTTGTGTTCAGATATTCGTGCAGCTGGAAGAAATCATACTTGTAAATGAACCCCGTTATTATATTTCCATCCTCTGTTAACTTGCCATCTTATCGGTTATGATATCGAGTGCGTGTCTTTCAGTTTACAAATTATGTACAAAATAATAGCGTGTTTCAAACCAATATTTTTTTACGCTAGTTTTTCGATACGGAATTTGTGCGTGTGCGCGATGTATGTATGTTTGAAAGTTGTCTGCATGTGTGTAAAAAGGAGACAGCAGTTACACATGGCAGCTCCGGTGTGCTACATGGCATGTATTTAGTCCTATTCCCTGAATGCACGTATGGATGTCAATAGGATGGCCCTTGCGTGGGTATGGACACGATGAATATTCTACATTATTAATGTTGTGTTCGAATATTTTCTTTTTTTTTTTTTTTCAAAGTCACACGAGTAAAAGTTTTGACTTAAGGAGATTTTTAACTAGATGTATGGAAAGACGAATTTCGCTCCTTCCCATCTCCCCGCCCCCCCTCTCCCTGCCACTCTTTCCTTATTCTCATATCTCTCTCGCTCGTTCTCTCTCTCCCTCCCTCTCTCTCTCTATCTATGTATTTATCTATCTATCTATCTATCTATCTATCTATCTATCTATCTATCTATCTATCTATCTATCTATCTATCTATCTATCTATCTATCTATCTATCTATCTACTTATCTATCTATCTATCTATATCCCTCTTTGTCTCTTTCTCTCCTCTTTGTCTTCTTTTCTCTTGTCTTATGCACACCTTGAAATAATTTTTTTTTTTATCTAAACCAGCCTCAAATGCAACAAGCATTGGCTTGCCTAAAGCATACCTTTTCGTACATAATAATGATAATTACTCATAAAAAAAAAGGTTTCAAAGAAGGATAAAAACTCAGCTACACAACTAGTCAATTAGCCTTTCCTTCCATTTGCGCCTCTCGCGGAATATCTTGCCCACAAGATTTTTTACGGGTTACCAGCCTGTGTCAAAAACTTTTCACTCTTCCGTATTATGCGCGACCAACAAGCCTCGCATGAGTTGTTGCCAAAGAGGACTCAGGAGATGCCAAGCCTGATAAAACGTCTGGGTATTGCATGTACCAGGTCGAGCCTTAGGAAGAACAGTTTTGTATGGAGTCCTGGTACAGTGTGCATGCTCAGGCTTCAGCCTGCACTTGTGTTTCTAGTAAGAGAAAACCTGGAGCTTGAAGCTCCTGAGTTCGGGGCTTGTGGGCAGGGAGCCCAGGTGTCTCTTTTAATCTCTACTCTCTCTCTCTCTCTCTCTCTCTCTCTCTCTCTCTCTCTCTCTCTCTCTCTCTCTCTCTCTCTCTCTCTCTCTCTCTCTCTCTCTCCTCCATTTGGGGGGGGGGGGGGGGAGGGGGGTATAAATGCGGCAAACAGACAGAAACGAGCTACAGCCAAATCGAGAGAAAAGGCAGACACAGAAATAGACAATTTTACAGAGATTGAAGAACTGCGGTAATTTATGATAGAAAGATAGACATATAGAAGTGCTTAGAAAATCAGTGATTACAGTTGGGGTAAGCGTTAGAAGTGAGAGAGGTAAAAGGGCAAACGAATAGTAAGAAGATTAAATACTAAGATGAAGTATATAAAAGAAATTGGGCGCAACAAAGGCTTATAAATAGGGAAAGACGCACAGAGAGAGAGAGAGAGAGAGAGAGAGAGAGAGAGAGACAGACAGACATTCAGACAGGCAGATAGACAGACAGATAGAATATGTTAAGCTATATTACCGATATAATAGTGTATCCAATAAATGAGCGGCGTAGTCTATCATTGCGGACATAGTGACCAAACAACAGAACATGAGAATTAAAATGTCTTTTAAAGCTTATACCGGGCATAAGAACTCCCGTCACCTAAAAACTGAACATCACAGAATGGACTCTAACCGCTAAGTTACCAAGTGTAACTGGTCTACATTAATTATTTATGATGTGATGTGCTGATATTACAAGAATCAAGAAGAAAAAGGTGCAACGAAAGGAGTGGCAGGATTTAAGAATATCAAAGATTTTTATTATTATTGAATGTTATGCTATTGTTGTGTTATAAATATTAAGTCTCTTTTGTGATAACTATTTACTTGCTCGTATTATTAGGGTTAATAGCATCAGCCTTATACTAAGGCTGCAAGACTAGTGCTGTTATGTTTTTGTTATTAATTATTGTATTAAGACTTATGAAATCTGAAGAGACGTTTGACGCTAGATGAACAAAGCGTGTGTGTGTGTGTGGTTTTTTTTTTTGGGGGGGGAGGGGTTCCTTTATGTGTCAAATCAGAAAAGCATCCTATTTCATTGGGACTAAATCTCCCTTACCTGAAGCCCCAGCGTTAATGATCCAATCAGAGAAGAGCAGAACACTCGGATATCGGTGACAAATCCCTGAGCAGCAGCCATGTTCCAGCCCCAACACCAGCAAAACCGCTCGCCCATAGGATGAAGCCCTTGTGTAGGCTTATTGCCCTTACGGGAATACCGAATCGGCGCGTGTTCAATAGCTCGGCGCAGAGAGATACTCTTGGGACCCTTGTGTAAACATGAAAAGGCAACCCATCGGGTTCCTCCGTCTTCCAGCTTGCCCGAGGCCAAAAAAAGATAATCTTTCAAGAGTGTCTTTTCACTTTCAGTTCAGTTCAAAAGTCGATATTATTTTACTGCTGTATTGTTCTAGTATGAAGGAGGATGGGGCTTACAAGGTTTTGTTTGCCTTCAACCACTTTGATATCAGCACTTGTCATACGGTACAGTTAGATATTAAATTGGGAATGTTAGAGTGGGAGAAAACCAGCCGTGCAGTTCTGTCTCCCTAGTTATCTGGTTTAATGATAATATCCTGTTAAAGTTAAATCATTGGTAGTGGGTCCTTTGGAAGTCTATGGTTATGACTTGTAATAAAGTGATGTGAAAAATCTTCAATTTGGGACATAAAAACATAAAAAAGTAAAATTAGCAACAATAACAATAACAACAAGAGAGTCAGTGTGGATGTATTCGTGGGAAATATTTCAATTGCTTCTACAAATTTGCTAAGCATGAGTCGTGTTCTTTTTGGTTCGTTCTCGGGATTTCAGTAACAAATATATTCAAGTTGTCTTTTTCGTGTCACAATTCTTTGTTCTTGGTAATAACAGATACAAAATTTAAAAATACGAAGCTAATAAATAAACATCAACAAAACAAAACGATGGATAGTCCTAGGTAAAAAAAGAACTTTTATTTTTATGACAGCAAATCTCTCAATGCATCTACACAAATAATTAAAAAATAAACTATTCATAGCAAAAACAATATTTTAAAATTAAAAACTGGCTTAAACAATTTGGATGCTTTAAATTCTGTAAATCAGATCAGAACATGTAATAAATTATTTAAAATGAAAACTATTTACAATGGCTATGGCATCATCATTATAGACCAGCTTCATGTTGATTTGGAGATTGGAGAAAAATAATGCTAGTCTGATAGTGTTTTCTAGGACGAAATTCGAGCTATTCAATATGGGTCTCATCTTATCATTTGAGACAACTGTAAAAAGCGCAACCTTGTGGAAAATGGCAAGATTTGGGCATTTCATAGAATTGTTTTGAATTATATCTATTATTGAAATATAAAACAGATTTTTATTCAAACCAAACGAGCAAATAGAAGAAAAATTAATTTCACTTTAGTTATAAATCTAATTTATGATCCAATTCCTGTTCATTGACATTATGATTATTTCTTTTTCTTCTTAGCACATCACAAACATTGACAGAATGGCCAATGGTTTGGAAAAACTTTCTTTTTGAATTAAGTCAAAACATAAAACGCATTTCATTTTTTTTTCTTCGCTTAAGCTGCAGTACTAGCAGTGATTGTGGTAAATATCATTCCTATACACGGAAATTGCCTCACTTCTGTATATATGTTTGCCGTATTATCTAGAACCTGCACAAGGATGTGCACTTCCTTTGTAATGTTACTTACACTGTCAAATTCCCCCATCCCATCATTTACAAAAATTCTAAATCAGGCTTTATGTTCTAAGTCTGTTTTAAAGGAAATTATGATACGGGGTTAATTTTCCATAAACTGCAATTACCTCTTTTGTTGTTTATCACTTATCTACTTACGCTTTTTACGTGTAAGGAAAAAGTAGTCTTCCTGATCGCGCAATGTTCTGTTGAGTTTTAAGATATTCAAAGTTCTTGATGAATATTTTAGTAGAGCCTTTGATCCTATTGTGGAGATATTAATATTTTTTTATACTTTTTGCTTTTATTTCCACACCTTGAATTTTCTTTTTCGATACATCATCTCTTTGTATATCACTGAAACTTGCAACTTTTCTTCCAAATTTTGCCGACACATTATTGTGTTTGTCCAGTTTTGATAGAACTTGAGCCGACCCTGAGTTAGAATCGGACTGAGTAGTATTTTTAGCTCCGACGCCGTTGAGGTGTAGCTGGGTCTTTTTCCTGACTGGAATCGTTGGAGCTGACTCCTTACCGAGTCCCGAGGAAGTGTGGGTCCTTGTTCTCCAGGACGCCGCACTTGAAAACACTGCTTTTCTGCTGGGCACATCATCGATGCCTGTGTTGCCAGTTTTCTGGTCGTGGAGAGACTTTAGAGCTGATTGTTTGGATGTAAGGATAGCAAGGTCGGGTGCCTCTGAACATTGAAGGAAAAAGAAATACAAATAAATTTTGCAAGATCAAATAGATTTTATAATTTAAAGAAATGTGCGGTTTGTATGATAATTTGCTATTCGCTGTCATCTCAAAAGTTGTTCGAAACCATTTCATGAAACGAAAGACGCAATGAAGTGTTACTGAGAGAAAAATCTACACTATCTCGTGAGGATATTGAATGGTCTAAGATCTCTCATTCGGTCGCAAGCAAGAAGAAAATCTAAAATCTTCTCGAAGTTGGGAAATTAAAGAAGCAAAAATCAAGTCAACCATAGGCATATAACAATCTAATTTTTAAAGAAGAACAAACCTCCGTTACGAGTCTGTGACTTTGGGATGGCTTCTAATGAGGTGGTCTGTCTGAGCAGCGGTCGCACTGCACCTGGCCCCGTCACAGGTTTGTAACCAGCCCCTGGTAAACCTGGTTTCCGGTAGTACTTGGCTGTCCCCCGGCTGCTGGCCTGAGAGTACATCGTGCGTGATCTCCTCAGGATCGGCTGGAGACAGAATGATGTGAGAGAAACGGTTATTTTGGTAAGTTACCATTTCAAACTTTTGCCAATATGTTGGGGTTGCTTTATGTTCAAAAATTTTTCAAAAGGTTTTATACAGAGTTGCTTTACGATGATACAGTTTCGGAGAATCTTGATATGCAGAGTTGCTTCATGACCGCTCATCAGAGGAATCTTTGTAACATGTGTGTAGCATTGCTCTGGGTGAACTTTGAGGAATCTCATTTACATTATCTCACATTTATGAGGTTTTCGCGGAATCTTATTAGTAGGTCATAAAGGTCAAGAAAAATCTCATACAAATTTTTTTTATGCCCAAGTCGCCATAGAAACTTGTTATAGTTTTGTTTCATGTCCAGAGCATAAAAATCTTAGAAATAGAAGTTTTCAAGAAACCTTACATGGAATTTAGCTCTTCCCTGAAACATTATTATGAGCTATTGACAGTGCCAAGAAAAACCGTTTAAAGCTCGATCACTTTAATTTTTCGAAAATTGAAAGTAAATAATAGAGGTTATTATCTTCACTCATATCCCTTGCATCAAGGCCTCTCTAATGGCGGCATATTTTAACTGACCTATCTCGGAGAGTGCACAAAACAAAACAAAAATTAGCCACCCCTTCAGTCTCTATTAGATCGGTACTCCATCAAAATTTTGTTATACCAGATAACTATTCCTTGTAAATTTACTCGTGCAGCACATAAAATTGGGATCTAAGAAACCCACCTTTATCCCAGACATCTATTTTGAAACTGTTCCACACTGATGCTCTTTGTTTTTTCACTCATCAAGATTTGCTTCTGACGGTTGAGCTGCTTTACCTTAGTCTCTCTATATTTTCTGATTTTAACTGGGATTTTTCTTATAGAAAAAAATGTAATGTAATATTTCTTCCTTATCATAATAAAAAAATATCTTTTTTTTTCTCAATTAAGACACCCGGAAAGCAAATAATATAGTAGCTGAAAACTCTTACAGGTTTTTTTTTTATTTTTTCTCTTTTTTTTTTTTTCTTCTTTATTTTTTTTTTTTCAATAAAATCAGAGGTTTTACAGCTTTTATAGAAAGTTCACGATGGCATCAAATTTGATTTGCCTTCCCGCCCGTACTTCGATTCTGCTTTCCAAGGGTTTTCCTTACTCAGTCATAACCTTCTAACATTAAAAAAAAAATCATTTCTAGGTGTTGCAATATTTATAAAGATGAAAATTCGGGTCGATAAATACTTTGAAACGTGCTTTTCACTCTCCGAACAACCGTTTTTAACTTTCTCTCAATGTCATAATTATGCACGTT
The DNA here is from genome assembly GCA_033675545.1 of Elysia crispata. Taxonomy (NCBI): domain Eukaryota; kingdom Metazoa; phylum Mollusca; class Gastropoda; family Plakobranchidae; genus Elysia; species Elysia crispata. Next base: position 349,376 of record JAWDGP010005065.1, on the reverse strand, counting down.
GCGTGCAGGGAGCCGCGTAGCCAAAGCTCCCTTAATCTGACAGAAATAACTGTGTGCACGTGCTCGTCGCAGCGGGCTGTGCGAACTCCTCTGCTCACACTAATGACTGGCTCATGTCCAGATTTTTCGCTTGACCGCTCATCACTTGTCCCGGGCTAAAGCTTCTGAGACGACCCACGGGAGTTCGCATTGCGTTCTGCGAGAAACGCGAGTTCGAGCAATAACAGAAGATGTGAATTGGAAAGAGGAGTTTTCCCCCCTGTAGGTGTAGGAGAGGGAGAGGAGGAAGGGCGAATCTTGGTCTTATATTTTATGCTTCAGCTGTTCGTTTTAAAAAAAAATGATCACTTTTTTGTTTCTCTTTCCAAAACTTTCTTTTGAAAGAATCTTCATTCCTCATTGTCATAACTAATTTCAAGCAGCTGTTTTCATCTTTCTCTCGATGCTTTTGCGTTTGCTTCACACTTTGTATATTTCACTCTCTGCTTTCTTCCTTCTGTAATTAATAGATTCCATTCAGCTATGGCTTATGTGTCTTATTTTTTAGTATGTATTTTTAATTTATTTTGTTATTTTTGTGATGATGAGGTTGCTGTTGCTAATTTCGTTGTTGTTGTTGTTTTTTGTTAATTATTTTTTTTTTTGGCGTTGTTGTTTTTCTTTTTTTTATTTTTGTTATATTGCCATTATTCTGTAATTTATTCTGTGTAGTTTCCCTTTTATAATGCTGTTATTACAACTGCTCTCTCTGTCTCTTCCCTCTCCAATCACTCTCTCCCACTCTTTCTCTCTCTCACTCTCTCTCTCTCTCTCTCTCTCTCTCTCTCTCTCTCTCTCTCTCTCTCTCTCTCTCTCTCTCTCTCTCTCTCTCTCTCTCTCTCTCTCCCACTCTTTCTCTCTCTCACTCTCTCCCACTCTTTCTCTCTCTCACTCTCTCTCTCTCTCTCTCTCTCTCTCTCTCTCTCTCTCTCTTTTTTTTCTCTCTTTCTCTCAATCTATCTATCTATCTATTGATCTCTTGATGACAAAAATACCCGAGATTCAAAATCTTCTTAATCTATGGTCCAAGTTGTTGTCTCCGTACCCGTATCCTTCCTTTGCTGTTTAATTCATCTCACACTCATTCCACCGACACCCCCCCCCCCCCCCCCCCCCCCCCCCCGCGGCGCACCCCATTCCTTAATTATTATCTGAAACATAGAATTGCTGCCGCCTGCATGCATGAACGCACGTGCATCCACGACATCCCTCGACACCCAACTGAGTGAACGACATGGGTCGATGTAATTTGACATGAGAGCACACCCCACGCTGGAATATTCTATGAAGTGATCCCAGAATCAGCCCTGCTTCTAAGGTGCCGTGCGTGCCTCGTATGATTTGGACAAATTACAGAGCCGGACGTTATGATATGGAAACAGAAAGGGGGTAGGACAGGTGTCGACAGCTACCATCTTGGATCAGTTATAGAACAAAGATATCTTCATTGCCAATGTGGTGCACAGGCGACCGTGTACCCATCGACGCAGAAACCGCAAAAGGTAATAGGATAGAAAACATTCACGTTGTTAGTTTCCCGGACAGGAAATACCACTTAAACGCTCCAGGGACTCCTTCAGAAAAAAAAACAAAAAACGTCAACATGGTATATCTTTGAGGAGAGGTTTCTTTTTCTCTTTGAAAGCTGGAACCATATGGGAAGCCTCTATATATTTCTTTTCAGGTAGGTCGTGAGAAGAACCCTAAGGAAACTTTTAATTTGTCAACTCAAAATAAAAACAGTGACGTGTGCACGCAGACGCAGTCGTGTCGGGTCAGAGCAGAGCTGGGGTGGTCTGTGATTTTCCCGTGAGCGGCACGCAGCCAGCTGGGGTTAGTGCTGGCTTGTACTCACTGTCCTGTCGTAGAAGGCGGCGAGTTCGGGATGTCCCAACTAGGGTTCGAGACAAGACAGAACCTCGACAGGGTATTGCCGCACTAACCGGATAGACCTGTCACATCAAGGGACTAGGCGAGCAGCGCATGCGTGATGACAGGACTGGAACCGGGCAAAGGCACCGAGTACAGCTGGTCAGGATGCGGTTAGCTGGATGTCCTACAAGTGGACGAGGAGCTGTCAGCGCGAGATCTTAAAGCCCATCACGGCCTGTCACAGCGCAGTCTTTGAGCAACGGTTAAGCTCCTCTTGAGGATCGACTCCCCCAGCTAAGCAGCGGTAACGCTCAGGTTTAGCGGACCTTGCGGTCAGAGGGCTCGGCTGGGATCCAAGATTCTGTGGCTAATAATGAAGCAGAGGACACTGGCGTGAACTCGTGCCACAAAAGTAGCCATTAGTAAGGTACATTGTCCCAGATTTACTTCAAAACCCTTCACGACACTAAATTAATTTACTATTCCCGTTACAGACCTTCAGGTGTGAGACTTAGCATTCTTTATCCTGTAAGTTTCGTGCTCTGTAACCTAATAGGTAAACAGGACCTTAAAGGGCAATCACAGTTTATCTTTCCACTTGCGGATTTATTTTTCGTAGCTATGTAAAATAATAAATATTGGCGCTCGGTTACATTTTATCCTTTTTCTCACTTTGCTCTATATATGTAATAGACTTTATTTCTCTTTCGGTATCTGCCTCTGTCCCTCTCTGTCATTCGATCTCCCACTCTCTTTCCCTTTGATTTTCTTGATTTCTCCTTGATATCTCTTTTTTTTTTCTTTATCTTTATCTTCACCTTTCTCTCTCCCTCTTTTTCTCTCTCTCCCTACCCCCCCCCCTCTCTCTCTCTCTCTCTCTTTCTCTCTCTTTTCACTCTGGCTTCTCTTCTTTCTATCATTATCTCTAGATATCTTTTTTTTTCTCCTCCCTTCCTCGTAATCTCCCTCTTTATTATCTATCGATTTATCTATGTATCTACCCATTTTTCTGTCTACTAACATTTATCTATCTATCATCAGTCTATGTGGCTATATGTGTGTCTCTCTGTCTATCTATTTACCTAGCTTTATATATAAATATATATATATATATAGATAGATAGATAGAAAGTTAGATGAATAAATACATTCATACATACGCACACACGTAGTTACTTCTCTCTGACTAAAGATTTACATTTTCTAAATACAATGTATATCTTTTAATTTTCCCTTTTCTTTCTCCTTCTCTTCGGTACACATAAACTGTATGTCCTGATGGGATGGGTAAAGAGCGTCTATGTTTGTCTACATGTATTAGCTTTATGCAACCTCAAGATGTAAGAAAGCAGCTGGATCGTATTGGAAGTAGGCGTGCTGTGTAACGCTCAATAAACACTACCCTGGCCCCTGCTGCATTCAATTATGAATAAAATACTACAACATAATCAGGAGAGGTACGGGTAGACTGAAGTTGGAAAAGACCGTCTTTCTATGACAGTCTGATGCGCAAAGGGGAATCGGATGTTGGAATGGAATCACACAAAATTTTTCAACAAAAGAGAAAGTATTTTTTCTTACAAACGAAACCACGAATTTTAACGCGAAGTTTTATTTTTTTTTTAAGTTAAACATGGAAACCGAAACAATAAGTTACTACGATTAAAAAAAAAACATTTTATAGTCTGCTTTCAGTTCCTGCTTACCTTTTAGTAAAAACTTCCTAAAACCATTAGAATCATATACGAATGTGAAACACTGAAGTATAACATATTGAAGGTTTCCCAATTGATTTGGTCACGTTGAGTAATCTTTTTCTGTTTCTTCCTTTTTTTTTTTTTTTTTACAAATTAACAATTTCATGTGTGGCAAGAGGAGAGTGCGCTTATTCAAAGGTAATTCAAAGCTTCTCCATTCACCACAACACTCGTTGAGATTGAGAAACCATAAGAAAGCCCCGGCCAAATCTCTCTTCTTTCTTTGTGTGATATTGTTGACTGTTGAGACTAGCAGCTGCTGCGGGGGGATCTAGCTTCCTGCACACATCGCCATGTTTGTTTCCTTTGCCAATGTTATGGTTACCCAAAGGAGATAAATGCCTCCCAAGGGAAGACCACCCACAGTTTGTTGTTCTTACGTAACGGATAAAATTGTCTTTCCACCACAGGTGGTTGCAGCTGAAGGTATCGATACCAGTTTTATGCCTGATATTATTTGATTATTTGATAATTTACACATCCTTAAAAGTTTAGAGTTAGAGGGTCTGGGAAGTTTCGTCATATTTAACGAAATAACTTTAATCCTGTTGCCAGGAAACATAAAAAATCTACATGCATTACATATGCCCTTAAAGTAGTAAACATAACCTTCCCTGAATAATATTATTCGTTTTCTGTCACGGGATAGAATTCATTTCACTGCTTTTGTTCCGTTATTGATAACCGTAGATTTTATCTTAATATATGAAAGGCATTCTAAAAACTTCTACTACTACCACTACTACTACTACTACTACTACTACTACTACTACTACTACTACTACTACTACTACTACTACTACTACTACTACTACTACTACTACTACTACTACTGCCGCTGCTGCTACTACTACTACTACTACTACTACTACTACTACTACTACTACTACTACTACTACTACTACTACTACTACTACTACTACTCCTACTACTCCTACTACTCCTACTACTACTACTACTACTACTACTACTACTACTACTACTACTACTACTACTACTACTACTACTACTACTACTACTACTACTGCTACTACTACTTCTACAACTTCTATGGCTTTGCTTCTTCTTTTACCATTACTTTTGTAACAGGCAGCATATTTATGAATAATATAAGATCACAGAATAATTAGAGATAAATCATTTTTTTTTTTCTTACCTCTTTTCCCCTCTCGAATTTTTGGTTCTCGTTCTTACACAAGCACAAAAACTCAGACAAAGCGTTGTTGTACTCACGTTGCTGACTTGACGACCAAGGTTTGGCGAAGGAGAGGCGAATATGAGCTGGTTGTCATGCTGACTCATCACTGGCCCTGATCCCACAAGGTCTTGAACTCGCTGCTGGGTGGCACTCATGGCGGATGGAGTTTCAGATGCAGAGAGGAAGTGCGGGTATGTCGCCATCAGGGGCGTCCTCTGGCGCAATACGTGGTTCAGCTCAGCTTCGCACTCCGCAGGGCTGGGCGCCATATCCAACCTAGACGCTACAGAGCTTCCGCTTCGACTGCCTTGAATCAGACCCGTGTGGTGAAAATGAGCTTGAACCTGGCCCTGGCTATGAACTCCGTTGTCCTGGTCGAAGACCGATCCTTGTCGGAGATCGTTGAGATCTACTAGCGCCAGTGATTGGCAGGCCATGAAGGTTGGTTCCCTCCGCGGCAGAAGAAATTGTTCCGCCGGAGTCCGACTAATGAACATGGTGTGTGAGCGGTCAATGGTTGTTGTCGGTTGCTCCGTGGATCTTGCTCGCGGTATCAGATTTGGCGACCTGGGACTCTGGCCCAATGGGCTGGGCGAGGCCAGCGGCAGGGGTTTGATGGGCGAGCGTGAGATCGGTTTGTTCAAGAGCTGTTTGTGACGGGGTTGCTGGTTCATGCCCCATGGCTCTCGCGATCTAAACGTGTTGTTGGCACTGAGATTCTCCGCCATACGTTTCTTCAGGCTACTTTCGCTCACGTCTGAGGAACCGGAGGAGGATTTTGCAGAAGCTGGTGCTGAATGGCGTTTAGCTGTGGGTTTCGGCTCTGGAGAAGATTGTATATTTTCCTGGTCTTCGCTCGGATGTATATAGTGCTGAGTAGCTGCTGTCTTAAATATGACGTCATCGCGAGGAGATTCTACCATTACAGCAGGAGGTGCCATGGTCTCCGATTCTACTCGTCCATTCGTTTTATTATCTCCTTCTTCATCTTGGGACAGAGAACTGTGGCTTCCGTTTTCTCGAACTACAGGGAGGAAAACGATTCCATTTGAATGTTGTTGGTTTTTTTTTTTTTTGGCCTATGCCTCTTTTTTACGTTTTTACTTGAAAAATGTGAATGCTAACAAATGATACAAAAGACAAGACTTCACATAAGGCATTACGAAGAATGCGGCTTTCTAAATTGAGCTCTCCATGCTATATTCATTCAGGTTAATATTTTTTTTTTTATTTAAGTTTTAAAATAATAATGATTTTACTACTTTATTACACCATCTCTTTATGATTGCACCGTTGTCTGATAATCAGAAGCATTGTCGGAAAAGTTGAACAACTCTTCCAACTCTCTTAACGATAGGTTCTTGAAACTTATGTAAATTAAAGGCAATGGACCTTTTACTGTCATATTGAGGTATGATTCATGAAATGTGATTTATTTACTTCACGTCCTTTGATGTGGCAATATGAATATCGATTACAGATCAGAGAGAGAAACATGGATAAGTAAAGAAAGATGGTAGCGGTTAGGGTGGAGGGGGGGCGAAAGACTGACAAATAGAGACAGGCAGAGTCAGACCTGAAATAAAAAAACAGAACCGCAGAAGGAGCGAAACTAATAACGGCCTTTATAATGTATATTTCAAAGAATTTTTTTGAAATCTTAAGTGCTGGACTCACGACTGGGGCTGCTGTCTGTCATAGCGTAAAACTCCCCGATGGTCAGTCTAGTTTGGCCGCGGCTGGTCATCCCTGGTAGACCCAACTTGTTTAGCCCAGACTGTCCAGGGAGTTCTGAAGTGGACCGAGTAGGTGACGGACTACCGGGATCTTGATGGCCCACAGGAGGAACTAACTTTTCTATCGCACTGTCTTCACCAGGGAATGGATTTGACTCACGGTCTTCGCCAAGCTGCAGAAGCATTTGTTTATTAAATAATATTGGTTTTTAGCAAAATTTAAATAATTTTGAGCATCAAAAGATAAGAAGAAAACTGTTATTTAAGTAATAAGATAAGATGACTCATTCGCTTTCCTGAAGAAAAAAAAGATAGCCCTTTATCAATAATTATTGTACCTGGCGTAGATTTTTTAAATGTGTTTTTATCTTCAGGTAACTTATCTTGATATTCAGTAGTTCAGGTTTATCAAGCATCACGAAAACTTAGTATCAAGGCGACCTTTATATATTTTTATTAAAAATTCACCCATCAAATTAAAAACTAGAGTATTTTTGTTAGGATTGGAAAGCCCCCGAAAACTATTGAAAAAATGGGAAATATGTAATAATAATGTTGCAATTAAAGAAATTTATACCAAGATTTGAAGCGGTCGTAACAGTAAACTTTAAAAAACTAGTCTACAGTAGAAATAATCAGATCTCAATTTGGCGTTCAAAATTGGCAATTTTTGTTTTCTTTTTATGTCATTTCTTATTTTTTTTTTTAAATAGGAATTAGTATTAAGCTACTCTGGCAAGCCCAAAACAACGATACTCGTACACATTTGAGTTAACAAAGAAAAAAAAAGAAATATCGAAGGAAGAAGAAAAAAAATTAAATTAAATTAAAAAAACAAAAACAAAAACAAAACCGAAAAAAGTATTTGTTTACGAACTCTATGGCCCTTCCCTGCGCTCACCAGTAGCCACAAAGAGATTGAATTAGGGACAAACAAGCGACCAGATGTCATGGCCACAAGCCCCCTGTCCCTCCCCACTTCTCACCTCCCGCACCCCAACTATGGCCCTCACGACTCTTGTCCTTGGTACTGTACTGGTAGAGAAGCTAAGGATTGTGAGCCCTACTTCTAGGAAAGGGGGTGATGGGGGGAGGGGAGTAGAGAGGAATTAATCTAAAGAATCTAATAACTGAGCCTGGGGCGCGGCGCGGGCCTAATTGGAAAGCTCTCATTATCAAATCAAGTCAACGGTGGTTATCGCTGATGGCTGGGGACGGTCCGGAGTCCACCATCAGACGGCGCTCTTGGTGTTTGGGTGTTGGGACTTTTTGGCTAGGCCCGGAATTCACCAGACGGCGCTCTTGGTTTTTGGGGATTGGGACTGTTATGTTAAGCTTGGTCAAAGTCTGGAACCACATACATTTACAGCCAGACCTGAATAAAATACAGCATTACAACTGAATATTGTGATTCACCAAGTTATAGAAGAGAGTTAGCACATTTTGTTGAAAACAGACAATTTTCAGAGGGACTAGGCTTATCAAAAGTCCCTTGGCTTTTCTTTGGGGCATCTCGATACTCTAAGCGTTTATAGCCTTACACTGTATGTCTTACTATTTGGCGGAATTTTAGGCATTGTTTTGCTACTTCAAAGATCATTATCGCCTAGACTTAAATTAATTCAATGAGGTAATCGAAAGAATCGAATCGGCAACTTAAAACATTTAAAAACTTTTTCGATCAAGAAATTTTTACAGTCCTGCAAAAAATGGGATAAACAGGTAATAGTAAGAGCCGAAATATAGTCTATAAAGTATTTCTAAACGTCACAAGATATCTTCACGACATATGGTTCACGAAGTGAAAAAAGAGTAGCATGAACTAAGTTTGACAACATCGCACTGAATGAAGTCTTGAAGATACTGTATAAATTAATTGATGTCCCTGAGGGAAACGCCAAATCCTCTACATTAATAATGAAGTTCTTTGCTTGCTGCGCTTTCGTTTTAGATTTGGGTTTTGATCAAGTTCCAGTGCCCAGCTTTTTTATCATCAATCCTGGCCTATCATGCTTTCCATCTTATTCTTTTTTCAGGCACAGATGCGCATGCGCGGTCGAACCCACAGTTGCCGCCCTTGAGCCTTAAGGGGAGCTAACGCAGAACAGGTCTAACTTCAGAGAGACTGAGAGAGACTTGTGGTGGACAGTACTGTTATATCTTTAAAGAATACAGACCAGCTATATCCTTCTTTCTCTTAGAACTCTAAGTTCCAAAATACAAACACACATTCACGGCTGCTTTGGATTTTTTTCCCCTGCCAAAAATGTCCACGGGTTAATCTCATTAGCATTAATCCAGGGATGCGGTCGATAGGAGGCACTCCCAAAATTAAAGGGGAGCAACTCGGGCCTTCGCTCTGAGTTTTTATTTCCTTGAGCTTTTTTGTTTTGTTTTGTTTTGTTTTGTTTTGGTGCTTTTTTGATCCACTCAGTTGTAACTTATGGCAAATTTTAAAAAAAATCAAAGCTACGGATAAAAAAAAAGAAATGTTGGGTCTGTGCTTTGACAATCCTTTGTTTTGAAGTTGGCAATTAAGAGAAAATTAAATGAAAACAAGAAATTAAGACACAAAATCAAATCAATGATTGAGAAGTTGATTGGTTATGTTTTAGTTACGTTGCTGTTTAGACTTAACAGTGATAGATTACTTGTCACGACGTGGCTTGTTCGTCTTACCTAATCCCTAAAGGGCTGTTACATTGTTGCTAAAAATCGCTTTTTACTCGAAAACCTAAGTCGTAAACTGTAAAAAAAAGTGTTAAGTGTCCCTCCTTTGGTTTATTGTTGTACACCGAACATAATTCGTTGTCCTTTTTCCCCCCTTTCCTTTACTTTGCCCGCGAGGGTGGAAAAAACGAAAACGAAAGCCTAGTTATCCCTTTCTTGCATACAGGGTAATTAGTTTTAAATTCAAACAAGACACACACAAAGAAGCTTGAAAGTTTCATCCATGAGTAAATGTCTTGTGCTTAAGTTCAGACATGTTTTGTTTTAATTACGCCCACACTGGTGTCTGGGAAGGATGTGCTTTTTTAATTGAATATTAATTTTCCACTTCAATCTGTATTGGAAGCTTTACTGTCCAGTACTTTGCATCCTATCTTTTGTCACAGATATATCTGGTAGCGGTTAGAACGTTTTGGATTGCATCAAGTCTTATAATTAAAAGAGCATCTCATTATTCGTCATTTTGCCTGCTTGTATTCTTTTATCTGTGTGTCATGTTAAATTTTATATTTTGTTCGTCGTTTTTGTGGGGTTTTTTTTATTATTTAATTTTTTGCGTGTTTTTTGTTGTTTTTTGTTATGTTTTTTTTTGTTTTTTGTTCTTTTTTCTTGGTTTGTAATTGTTTTGTTTGTTGTTTTTTTTGTTGTTGTTTTTTTTGTTTTGTTTTTTGTTTGTTTGTTTGTTTTGGTTTTTTGTTTTGTTTTGTTTTTTGTTTTGTTTTGTTTTGTTGGGGAGGTTTTTTTGGCTTTTTTTACATGTCCATCTACAATACAATTATTTTAGACCATTTTGCATATCCAAATTAAACTTCCGTCGAGCAGGAGAAGACGAAAAAGGTGAGGCCCTAAACACACCAACCAGCGGTGTGGCGGGCGAGCCCGCGAAAAAAGGTCCCACCCAGCGGGCATCAGGGCGGACGCTCTAACACCATAGCCAATCGACTTCTGACTCAAGCTCATTAATATGCCAATATTTCATAAAAATCATTTCTGGACATCCAGTTAATCAAGTTTGATCAAATTGAGCACTGAGTAAAATAATAAACTTGGGCGTTGGAGAGCCGAGGGAGCAGAGCTCACAATCATGTATCATACCTGGTCTGTTTGACTTCTGGTCTCGGACTGGGGTGCACTACTGCTGCCGCTGGTCAGCTCTCGGTCACTCTCAGACTCTGAGTCCGATGTACTATCGTTCTTTGTTGGCCGGCGGTCTGGGGGTGACACAATCAAAACCGATTATCAGAAATGTGGGTATTGCTAAGCACCGCGTATATATAGCTGCACTGAAAATGAGTATCGCACTGGAAGCGAAAGTTATTGTGCTGCTTCTCTATGAGCTTTGGTATTGGTGTTCACGGTACTGTAACTATAGCTTAACTATTACATTGTAAGTAAAAAAAAAATTCCGATGATTAATTTGTTGAGTCAAAACTGCTTGAATATTCTTATAGTTTTTCTCCATGACTCAATTTAAGGTTAGATTTATTCTACTAAAGATTGCTTTTTTTTTAAATTGATTATTATTAGAAATATTGCTTTTTTTTATTTTAATCAGTTTTGGTCCTTCCGAAGTCACTCATTCAATTGTTTTAATCGTTAATGTACGTGGAACCCTAATCTGTGTATAAGACCCTAAACTCTTTCCCCCTCCCTCTCCCTCTTTCTCTCTCTCTCTCTCTCTCTCTCTCTCTCTCTCTCTCTCTCTCTCTCTCTCTCTCTCTCTCTCTCTCTCTATCTATCTATCTATCTATCTATCTATCTATCTATCTATCTATCTATCTATCTATCTATCTATCTATCTATCTATCTCTCCCCTTCCTTCTCTCTCTTGCTGTTTTATACAACGATTTCTTCTTGACTATAGCAATCATCAAGGGTCTTTCTAGAAGCAATGTTTCGACTTAACCTTGGTTCGCGCTATAATCATATGGTAATGATCATCAAAGTATCACTATCTCTCTCTCTCTCTCTCTCTCTCTCTCTCTCTCTCTCTCTCTCTCTCTCTCTCTCTCTCTCTCTCTCTCTCTCTCTCTCTCTCTCTCTCTCTCTCTCTCTCTCTCTCTCTCTCTCTCTCTCTCTCTCTCTCTCTATCTATCTATCTATCTATTTATCCATCTCTGTTTCTCTTCTCGTTTTAGAAAAATGCCTAGTAAGTGTTCTTAAGAAAATAAAAACATGTAGTAGATATGACAAGCGTACGTTTACTACATTGAGGGAGAGGGTTCGTGCCTGAATTCTGTTCAATATAAGGAATAGCAGAAACAATAAGCATAAAGATGAAAGCAAGCGGCTCGTCTCACCCGGCTGGCCGGTTACCGCCACAGCGTGCCAGGAACCGCAATGGACGGAATGAATGACGCCCAGCTGCTCATCTTGGTCAACAGCCACTGGGTGGAAGAAGGCTTTAGAAGGGGCGTGGCTCACAGCTATCACGTGGCTATTCTTGCCCCACATGTAGAGCCGGCCGTCAGCTGTGAAAACACCAATTTGGTCGACTGATTCATTTTGATTAAAGCATAATTTATTCCGCACTTCCATTACTCGGATATAGTTCGTAGCATCATAGATAGGTATCAGCAGCAACTTAGGGTAAAAAAAAAAAAGATATATGAGAGTATCATGAAATTACAGTGGACAAGAGAGACCATTACTACTTCAGAAAGTTCCGAGTAGTTCTGTCTCTCAAAGTCTTATAAATGAGACTGCTTCAGAGCTAGAGCTTCTCTCAATATGTTCAATGGAAAGTTATTGATTTGTTTGTTGTTGTTGTTTTGGTTTTGTTTTCGTTTGTTTGGGTTTTTGTATTTTGTTTTTTGCCTTAGATTCCACAAGCGTACTTTATAAGTGCAATACAGTCAAATTGTACTGAAAACGTAGAAGCTATTCTCATCTTTTTTATGAGGTGAATTATACGCGTATAAGTATAACAATAAGAAGAAAAATATGATCAATTTGGTTCCAGGAAAAGAGGTCATAATAGCTGGTAATGAGTCGAGGTATTTAGCTCTAATGTTTATCAACCAGTTTATCGCTTAATCACCTTTTAACCCCCTCAACCCTACACTGTATAAATGTAATTCCTGAACAAGAAAAAGCGAACGCCGAGAGTAGAGAGCACGGTGATCAAAGGCGAGGCCGTCTTTGATACAGGCAGTGGTGCCAGATCCGGAAAATTACCTCAAATTAGCGCTACTGATGTTAGCCTCAGTTTTCTAAAGGGCGGCCTCCTCCAACTGGAACATTTCAGACTTGCGTCGTCGCGAGACACGCAAATATTGTTATGACCTTTTAGTCTGGTGCGGAAATGTATGCAGACCTTGCAGACTTTCGTAAACAGAGGAGCTCGTGAGAGAGACAAAATGCATTTTGGCTTTCAAATAGAAGCGGTGAGAAATGGGGATACGTAAGTTTAAAAAAAAATGCCAGTTGTGATAAAGCAAGATGTTCCATGTCCAGGCCTTCACAAAGATGTCAACTGTTTCTCAAGACAAGTTTGGTGCATAAAATAATATCTGTCCGGGAGGGATGGAGATTGGCACGATGCATTCCATACCCACTCCTGTGATTGCCTGGGTATACACAGGTTTACTGCAGCAAGCCCATCTCAGCATTTTGTTATTTAAAAGATTAATATTCTGCCCAGCTCTTTTATTGCTCTCTTTAATTCCCTTCTTTTTCTCTCTTTCTCTCTCCTCTTAATCTCTTCCTTATTTTTTTTATTTCTTCGTTTTTCTTCCTTCATCAACACCCTTTTGTTTCTGTCACGAGACCTAATTTTCTTAATTGGTTAATTTACCGTAGTGAAAACCACACAATGGTATTTACTTGGAATTGGTCAATATCTCAACAGAGAAAAAACATTGAAAACTTTTTTTTTTAATAAACCTTACTTCTGAACTCTCGTGGAGGTAAAACATTGATCATCCCAAATAAAAGTTTGATTGGCCTCGATTCCCTAATAACTTGACTTGACTTATTTGGCTTGTATATCTATGTCTTAAAAAAGAAAAAACTCTTTCAATGTCGTTAGAGCAGGATGCCTCAGCCATCAAAGTGATCTGCAAAGTGAGAATCACCCATCCCTGACGCTTATTTGCAAGCGATCTAATAAGTTCTTATCCTTTACTACTTTTTATGTGTCATTTCAGGTAGGTTTGGCCCAATTTTTTGTTTTGTTTTGTTAAATAATATTTTTAGCGATGTGATTGGTCTCCTTTTTTTTTAACCGAATTTGATGAAGATCATAACTTTAGATACGCACGTATTATGTGCTAAGGTTATGCCTATTGCGTTAAAATTACATGTTTGCTATTTTCAAGTTTTATAGCTTTAGCGTTAGAGATCAGATCTGGAAAGAAAGACAGATAGATAAAAAGCGAAAAAAAAATAAAAAGAAAAATGAAGAAAGAGAGAGAGAGAGGTGCAGAGAAATTGGATACCGAGTAGACGAGAAAAGATAGATTAGAAGAGAAAAAAGGAATGGGGAGAGAGACAGACAGGCAGAGAGAACGTGTGGTTGTCTAGTGAGGGGAGGGGGATATATGATGAGATTTTCTCCATCAATTGTGATGTCAATCCCAAGATCTTGATATAGCCTGTAAACACCCAAATTTTGAGAATGAAACAGGGGCTGATAATTTACCAATACTTCCTTCAATCTGTACTAATCTCCGCTTCATTTCACAAAACAGGAAAGGATAAATAACAGAATGATTTGGGGTTTTGGTGGTTAAAGAAATTCTTCTGGCTTAGATACATGCCTCTTTCAAACTTAGGAAATTGATAAATGAGATTGCAGATGACAGTTCCCAATATGGCGGTTAAGGTATAAAGCAGGGCGACAAAAATGGGAGAGCAAGAGAGGGAAAGGGGAAGGAGGGGTGGGGGGAGTAAAGAATACCTTTTTTACAGTTTATATTCAGACCGCCTCAATCGCCTTGAAATAGAATCCCTGTATGTCTCAAAAATTCAACTTAAGTAAAATTATCTTTATGCAAGGGCACTTTGGTTAGAAGCGGCAATCTGCCTATCTGTTATCCATAAAAATTTATATTGGCTTGTTTATTTTGTTCCCTGTGCGTGGCTGTGTATGTGTTTATCAGCGCCAGTAATTTATTTGTAATTCTCATTGTATTCCGAACGGACTTGACAAAATCTCACCTGTAACTGCCGCAGATAACGTCTCCCTGCAGCTTATAAAAGCTACCCGGTGACGTAAGCTCTCGTGACGTACCCGTCTTGGCGTCGATGACGTCAGCTTCCGTTCTCCCAGGCCGAGCTGACCGTCAGATCCGAATCCCCAGGCAAAGATTATTCCGTCACCTGTTGACATTTCAAAGTGTAACCGAATACTGTACTTTATTAGCTCAGCTAGTTATAATTAATATGTTTTGCAGCCAGTTCTTATAGGTCGAATGGCGCATAATTAAACAGGCATGTGATTACAAGCATGACGTGTTTCTGAGCTAAGCTTTCGTAAAACATAAAATACACAGAACCGGTAAATAATGAAAAGAACAAATTTGATGCATAATTTGGTTTCTTAATTCTCAAAGTTGATATTTATGAAGTCGGTCTCGGTATTAAAAACTAAGCCATCCCCCATCAGTATTCACTTTATGGTGTCTATTGCTCAAGATTAATGAAATAGTAACTCTGATGCTATTAATGTTGTAAGCTAGTTTCACTTACTGAATCTGATGCGCGCCTCTCTTAATTTTTTTTTTTTTATTACTTTATAAGTACTAAATTGGTTTTAATATCCACTCCAATATTTGATATTTGTGTCAAAAACTCCACCAAAGGTTGATGTAAAGAAAGACAATAATTTGATTTGGCACTTTTGTTTTGTAGTTCCAGTTTACTCAAACTCCCTCAGTTAGAAATCAATCATGAACCTTCAAATTTTGGAAAAATGAATATCTAAGGTGTTCAAATGAATTAGAACATCGTATATGAATTTGTCCATTGTGATGTAGCTAAGTAATTCCAATATTGATTGTTTCGCTCACTTATTAGACCTGCAACTTTTTTCAAGCCATGTTCTATGTAGATCACGAGGTCAGTTCGGTAAAAAGGCAGCTAAAGTTAACAATTTTTTTTTTTTTTTTTTTTTTTTTGGGGGGGGGAGGGGGCGGATGGGGAGTATAATAAAACTAATGGATTTCTAAATCTTCATATAAATCTTCATTCTCATGTCAACAGTACAGGGAATGAGATTTGACATAGAATTATGGTGAGCTACACCAATGCTCCGCGCGAGATGCGCAAATACGAGAAAGAGGAAAAAAAAAACAAACTTTTATTTAGTAATCCGGGGGAAAAAGATATGCTATAGCAACTACAACTACTTCGCATGTCTCCTATATGCTTCTAAGTTGAACAGATTTCAAGATTTTTAACAAGACAGCATAAATTATTTTTCATGATAAAGCTTCTTACATCTAGTCAGTTCTAGGTAACTATGCCTCTTCTATTAACACTTCTATTAACAGGAGTGTTTTGGTTGTTTTTTTCTCAGGAATATTGGCATATGATTGTTTCTCATCCAGCTTCCAAAAAAAAAAAAAATTATAGAGACAATCTTATCGAATCCTCCGCTGTTATATTGTCATTAATAGAATCTTTTGCAAAAAGGAGGAAAGAGAAAAATGAAATTATTAGGAAAGTGAAATCGTGGCTGAATAAATAATTCAGTAAGATATTTACTCAAATAAAAACAATACGCATCTGTGAGGAGTCGAGAACAGTTGCAAGGTATAAAACATCCGTGTGTGTATGTAAATATAAAAAAAAATGACTGAAGCAACCTTTTCTTCAATTAGTGTAAAACATCCATGTGTGTATGTAAATATAAAAAAAATGTCTGAGGCAACCTTTTCTTCAAATAGTCTTATTATGCCAGGATCAGCAATTTTTTTATCACTATCATTTTCACAAAATACGTGAAGATTCGTCCCAACGCCAAACTCTGTAGAATTCTTTACATGCTCATTAGCAGAACGCACCATAACACGCCTTAAGATAAGGAAAATGCAAAGAAAAAAAAATACACAATCAACAAAAGGGAAAGGCCTTTGAAAACGTACGCTACCATGAAAACGCCTGTGGATGTTGCTTCAGAAGTAGAGAGAAATGTGTATATCATTTTCCTTCCCGCCACCCCGACTTAAACCCCCTCAGTCAAATAATGCATCTCTGGGTTTGCGCCCTGTGGAAGCGTTGAGCTGGACAGAGGTCAACGCCTCTTCCCCTTCTCCGAGAGACCCAGGGCAACACCGCAGGGTAGACAGATGACGTAACGTTGACCGCTGAGGGTCACGTTCAGAGGAGCAGCTATTGACCGCCGTTACGTCATGGCCAGCCGCAGAGTGACCCTGGCCACGTAACACAATGACCTCGCTAGGATCGGAGCAACGTACAGAAGTCAGATAAGGACAGGGAGTGGGCCAGGGGCTGGTTCTCTAGTTTCTCAGATGGTTGAGTCTGCTCGCCCACGCTTGGGCTTTGTCTATCAAACGTTGCACACATCCGTCCGGTGCTATAGCTTTCCGCGCTGTTAAACTGGCTTCCTCTTCAGGTAATGAAATAAAAATTATGTCTTTCACTTGTTATAATCACTAGCAGGAGTTTCTTTCGACGCTAACTAATTTTTGTTGTCACTAACCGTAATTATGTTATAGTGTAGGAAAAAATTAAGATTAAATTCAATAAAAACGATGAGTAAATTTTCTCACTTATTCCTTTTGATAGTATTGATCAAAGAGTAAAATAACTTCATAGATATAGCAATAAAAAATGTATACAGTCATATGAAGTGATATAACAGAGGTCTACTGTATATCCCGAATGTAAGATAAAATAAATAAAAACTTTATTTATCCTCTTTATTCTCGAGAAAACTTTGCTTTGGAAATTCATGCTGTTCAAATGCATCACTTGGCGTTTACTTAAAGACAACAGGCAGAAAAATAAGACTGCCTAAGTTATCAAGGTCTTTGTTGTTGCTGCTGTTGTTGCTTTGTGTTGTTTGTTTTCGTTCTATTTTTTTCCTAGTTTTTTAACTGCACAAATTTCTGCAGATTTCTGTTATTGACTGAACAAGATCATATTAAATTAACATCAAATATTCATAAATGAGATTAGGTTTTATTATTCTCAATATCATATTTATACACAACTTAAGTTCTCACAATGCTTTTTCCACCCAGCCCGATCCCTCAGAGTTTGTTGTCTTGCAGGTGAGAACACCGAGTTTAGAAATCTAAGGTATCTTGTAGAACCATGCAATTTGCTACCGTTGAAAGAAAAATGACTGAAATTCTACGCGATGGCACATGAGAATTTAAAACGGAAATAAAACATTCAAACTTTGCCCTTTATTCACTTGTTCCCTATACGGGACAAAATATTTAAGTGTATGAGTGTCTCTGTGTGTGTGTCTCTCTCTCTCTTTCTCTCTCTCTCTCTCTCTCTCTCTCTCTCTCTCTCTCTCTCTCTCTCTCTCTCTCTCTCTCTCTCTCTCTCTCTCTCTCTCTCTCTTTCTCTCTCTCTCTCTATCTCTATCTCTCTCTCTCTCATGTTTTCATGGGTAGCCGAAGATTTAACTAAGACTTTAGGACTTCTGAAAAAGTGATTATTCTTTTGTAATCTTTTACTTGTCTCCGAAAATAGTGCTTGTTAACTAAAAGCTTTATCCAAGTCCCAACATATATAATTATACTACATTACATTTGTTTATTTTTTTTTTTTTTAATGAAACAAATTTGCCCACCGAATCTTGTTATTTCGTCATTATATAGCTTAGGTCTACATTTTTTTGTTGCATTTTAAAGATAATATTTATAAATCAGCTGGGTTCAAATTTTTATTATCATGAATTATTCTGTAATTAACCTGAATGAGATTTGCACGAACTGAGCGAACGGAGAAACTAAAATCATTTTTTTTTGTACTAAAGATCTGTCAGATGTATCGTGCTACAATCTGAAAAACAACAAAGATCTAGATGAGAAAAATATTAATCTAGGTTAGTAAAATAAACACGACCAACCAGTCAATTATTAAACTTAACGTTTAATGATTTCCTACAATTTTAGAACGATTAAAATGAGCAATAATAAAAAAAATTTGCTTTGTGCATTATGAAACAGCGATGTCTTGCCCAACATTTTAAAATATCGATATGAGGGTCAGAGCTTCCGGTCGTCCACTAGGCAGGTGACGCGACCAGAATGCGCATGCCCAGAGGTCACAGGGTATGACCTCCAAGGTCACTTCTTTGGTGATAAACAAAGTGGGCAGCTCAGCGCGAAGATCCCCGATCCGTCGGCGTGTCCTCGAAACCATCGATGATCTTTGACCCGCCAAGACAATGACGGCGTCCATGCGGCACCTTGAGCTTCTCTCTCCGACCCTTGCAGCTTGAGTCTCTCTGACTCAACTCCCGTGCATTATTTGATGGCGACAGAAGCGTCCACCAGCTGCTGCCCACTCTCTGTCCATTACGTGCCATTTTTACGTATGCCTTTCTTCTTCTTCTTCTTCTTCTTCTTCTTCTTCTTCTTCTTCTTCTTCTTCTTCTTCTTCTTCTTCTTCTTCTTCTTCTTCTTCTTCTTCTTCTTCTTCTTCTTCTTCTTCTTTTTCTTCTTTGTCTTTAACATAACTTTTGACTTACGAAATCTCTGGTTTTCATAGACAATTATCGATATCCTCTACTTTCAGCTCTATCTTCCAATCTCTTCTTTTTTTCATCTGTTTCTCTTATCCCGCTTCTTTCTTTTCCATTCCCTCCACCATTTTTCCATTCTTTGAGTCTTTCTTCACTCCCTTCCACCCTCCTGCTACCTATCTTCCTTTTCCTCTTTCTCTCTGTCTCTGTTTCTCTGTGTCTCTGTAAATACATATATATATATTTCCCCTCCTATTCAACGCTTTGTCCTCAATCTTGTGTTCCGTTTGCTTTCCGCCATCTCTCTTTCTCTCTCTCTCTCTCTCTCTCTCTCTCTCTCTCTCTCTCTCTCTCTCTCTCTCTCTCTCTCTCTCTCTCTCTCTCTCTCTCTTCTCTTCTCTTCTCTCTTTCTTTTTTTTCTTTCCTCCTGTACCATGATTTTTTTTATTTTCTTTCTTTGTTTTTCTTATGTTCACACATCAAGATTCCAACCAATCAGTGCCACATCATGGTCATCCGGGTTGTGAACTACAGTTAACCCAATCAGAAGAGTCAGTCAATGTCCAGCAGAACGAACCGATATCGGGAGGACGTGCGGAAATCTGACCACAGACAACACTGTCTGCCTGAAGGGCAGGATCAACGCGGGTGTCAGAAGAGAAGTAATCGTGGACTTAAAACGAGGGGTCAAAATTTGACCCAGAAAGGGTCATTTTGCTGACCTTAGGGGGTACGATCTTTCGACCACAGCACTTGAGCTTTTTTGAGGCCTTGCAGACTGACCAATGGCTAGTTTTTATGAGCCGGCGACGGTAAAACATCTGGACAGGAAAAACACGAGCAGCTTTTACAGTATTTGGGTAGATTAGGGATTTTTCCAAGCGATATCGCTGACACACTAGTAAAGAAAGAGTTTTGAGCGTGAGGTGGTGTCTGTGTGTAGATATGAGCGCCTGATGTGAGTAAAATTCTGAAACTTGATAAATATGATTCTTGCTTTTGCATGCGAGGATTGTGATTCAAATTTACTTACAGTGCTTCATCTGTCTCTAAATGAGTGTCTATATTAAACATAGTGCATACACACCCTCCTCTCTCTCTCTCTCTCTCTCTCTCTCTCTCTCTCTCTCTCTCTCTCTCTCTCTCTCTCTCTCTCTCTCTCTCTCTCTCGCTCTATCTCTCACTCTCTCTCTCTCGCTCTCTCTCTCGTTTTCTCTCTCGCTCTCTCTCTCTCTCTCTCTCTCTCTCTATATCTCTATCTCTCTCTCTCTCTCTCTCTCTCTCTCTCTCTCTCTCTCTCTCTCTCTCTCTCTCTCTCTCTCTCTCTCTCTCTCTCCCCCTCTCTCTCTCTCTCTCTCTATCTATCTATCTATCTATCTCTATATCTATCTATCTATCTATCTATCTATCTATGAAATGCTCCCACAGTTGAGCACTCTTATCAATTATTCCAACTTATCTTCAAACTATCTATCTATCTATCTATCTATCTATCTATCTATCTATCTATCTATCTATCTATCTATCTATCTATCTATATATCTATATATCTATCTATCTATATATATATCTATCTATCTCATGCTCTCTCTTCATCTAATTCTTATTTCTCCCTTCTGCCCTTTCTATCCATTATTTTCTTTTGTTTATTTCCTTTTACTTATTTCGTGTCCATGTCTCTTGTTTTTCACTCGCTCTCTCAAATTAATTTCATACTATTTAATGCGTGATTTGTCTATATCTTTATTCATTTTCTTCCATTTTCGTTTCGCCTTATCTATTTCCACACAACCACCTTATGATTATGAACAACAAATAAATAAGAACTTTGATTACGAGCAAACCTCTTCCACAAAGAGTTTGATTCTCTATTCTTTTATTAAAAAAAAACAAAACATTGATAACAATAAAATCAACACATTCTTAGTTTAGGGGAGAAAAAAGATAATTCTTGTTTGATAGTTGGATAATTTTAAGAACCCAAACGTTTCTGTTGTCTAAGACATTATGAACAAAATATTCTTTTTTTTTTCTTTTTTTCCTTTTATCTTGTTTTATTCTGTCTACCTAGATTCTGCAGATGCCTCAGTCTCAATGCACGTTTCCTACTTTCACGGGTCGCTGGACAATGGCTAGCTATCCCATGCTCTGTTTTATTTGTCCACTGACTTTTACTGGTCAGCCTGTAGAGCACCTGCCTGGGAGAGTGATATACGAAGTGACCACAGGGTAGAGGCCAGCGTGGGAACCTTGTGCTTGACCGCTGGTCAGAACCTTTGACATTCGTCACTCTGTCACTGACCGCTGTCCGAAGCTATAACAATAGACTGACCGGCTGATGGACACAAACATTGGGCTGGGTAGATGTGGGTCCAGTGAATATTTTGCGTTCGTAGGTGAGCCATCTGAGTTACCATGGTTATAACGATGGCTTTGGTACAATAATTTACACTTTTCAGAATTATTCTCTCATTATCAAACGGACAACAGCCTCCGATTATTCGTCATGTTACAAAAGAGGGATACAAACTCTAAAATTGGCAAATATTGATTTTCAAGAAAAATAGGACATGAAAAGTGTTTAAAAGAAGAGGATCAGGGTCAGCGATAGAGAAAGAGCGTTTGTGGAGGCACGGAGAGAAATGTTCAGAAGAGAACGAAATGTACCGGAAAAGGAGAAAGAGATGAATCGAGAGAAAAAGAAATAGAGAAGGAGAAATAAGCGAAGGGACTGAGAGATAACACCGAAATAGTATGATAACATGATCAAAAATAGGAGACAAAACTATATTTGTATAAATATTTTATTTATTTCATATTAAATCAAACTAATTGTATTTGTTATCCATTGGTTTTTAATGTATTGTTAGAATGGTTCAAATTCATTTGTATCTTGAACTGATTCATAAATGTAACTAAAATATGTAACTAAAATATATACCAGTAATAAGTAAGTAATCTGTGTGTAAAGATCTTATTTTTTTTTTCACTTGTAGTTGGATACCGGCTAAGCAAAGCTAGCTATTCTCGCTCTGGCACTAAAATGATTTAAATATATCCCATCCTTCTCAGTCAGTTTTGCACTTAATAAAGATGAAACGTTTTAAGTAATGTATTATACTTATAATGACCTTTTTATCCAATCCATCCTATGGTAATATTTTATTATTCTTTATAATCTGTTATGTCGTATTCTTATACTCTTATGTCTCTTTATGCACCTTGGATCACTCTTTATAACTATTGAGACTTAATTTACACCCTACCATCTGCCGAGGGCCAACGCCCTTTATAATTTAGTTTAAAGTTTTGAAGTAATGTCAACTTTGACATCTTCCCGTGTAAAGTTAATGACAAGATATCGAAATTATGATGAACAATCATTGCGCTACGTAGGTAGGTTTTGCTCTGTGTCATCTCGCAACGATCTGAACAGCTTCAGAGTTCCAAGCGATGAGTGCGCTTTTACCAAATGTAGGATAAGCTTACATTTAACAAAACACATGTTCGAAACGCTAAGCGAAACCTAAGCTTTCTCTTTTGGAGAAGAGAGGGTTATAATGGCCGAAGAGATGCTTTGATGCTAGGGGCTAAGGCCAAGCAATGTCTGGCCAGATTAGTCCTGCTTAGGTCATAAATTGAGTACATATCCTCTTATTAACATTTCTGGCCCGCATGATAACAAGCGTGGGTAAGAACAACCTTCCACCCGCAGCAGTTATTCATAGGGTGATGACAAGTTCGGCACAATGTCATTTTCTGCTTTTGAAATACCAGACCAGTTATTTTTGTTGTGCGAAGGGTAATTGGCGGTGATTGCACGAGATTATACAAGTCCTAAGCGGCTGTCGCCTGGCCCCACCAGGCTGATCCCACCACCAGCTGGGCATGAATCACCACAGACCCCAGAAGACCTCGTTGCGCCCTTCGCAGATCCCCACAGCCCCAGATAGCTGGGTGATAACAGGCCCAGAACACCACTGGGTGGCTCGTTCAAGATAGAGGCTGCTTTTTTCGTAATGTCAGTATTTTGACCACGCCCGACCTAAACACTTACCCCCTCTTCACCTCTCTCGACCTGAAGTTCATCGAGATTAGTTTAACGGGTTAGGTTTAAAAAAAAAAAAATCCCTTCGTTTGAAAAAGTATCCGCTTTCAATTGGAAAACAACGAAACGTAAATTTTGTTCCGCGATAGGCACTCCTTCTCAATAATGTTCCGTATTAATGTCATATGCCGGAAATTTACTTTTAAAATATTTAGGTTTGATATATTTATTCCAATCATAACATTTTCAAGAAAAGCAACGGGCATCAAACCTCAATAAATCAGCGATGCATAGTCTGTAACTCCTGCATCCAATGATGTTCCTTCGACCATTCCACTTTTCGAAGGGATCTACCTAAAAAACTAAGCAATAAATCTCTTAGATCCAATCAGAACAAATATGAAAGAATCTAAATCATTTTTATTTTATACTAACAACATGGCTTGTGAAATAAAGATCTCATAATTTATTACCATAAAATAAAATGCTTAGACGGAACCATTACAATGCAGGGAAGTGAACAGAGTTGAAAACGGCAAACCTTTGGATTGAACTGAAAAAATATTTCTTCTCATTATAATAAACATACATGTGTAATGTCGCAGTAGATTAGCGTTTTAAACAAGAGAAGCACAGAAAGTCCCACTTCTCTGAAAGATCAGAGATTCGAATAAGATCATCCACCATCAACAGGATATCACGCATTGAGATTTGTTAATCCAGGTTAACCGAATTGTAAGCAAATGCCCTACCTACTGAGATATCTGGCGCACTTCCAACTGTAATTATTGGATGCAATTAAGATTGTAAATGAGTGGTCTCAGAGTCCTGATTCCCACGCCCCGGGCAGATCAATTAGGGGAGCAAAATTATTAGCTTTATTCCTAATAACTGACTGATTGGATTTAATGAATAATTTGGCAGATTTTAGTTAAAGCTTTGCAACGCTAACAGGTCACCTTATAATAGATCTATATCAAGAAGCAGTGGGTGTTCACAACGAGATACAATGCATGGAAGTGATGAATGCAACAAACGTAATTCGTTCAACGTTTGGCAGATTTCCGACGTCGATAGGCGCTGTAAAAGGCTTTGATAGTCAGAACTAACATTAACAACGGACAACTGATAACAGTTTTCAGTGCTGTCGACTCCACTGCTGTCGATTTGTCTGGGATGGCATTCTCTCTATCCAAGCTTTATCTAGAAAATAGCAAGAGCGAGCGGAGAGAATGATGTAAAACTCTTGAAATAATACGTTATGTTTTGACGGACTACACTGAAACTAATATTAAATAAAATGGTTTCCTAAGCACGATTACAGTTCTAGGACTTTGAAGGCCTTCATATCTTATGTGATACGTGAGCTATTGCAAGATGAGAGAGCTACGCCCTTTCTCTTTAAATTCATCTTTGATGGCAGAATAATTAAAAGGGGTTGCGGCAGGGTGAGTTTTGTTTGTTTGTTTGTTGTTGGTTCATTTCGGTTTGGGGCTTGGTTTTTTTTTATTTTTTTTTGTGGGGGGGGGGGGGGGGTTTATGTTTCTTTGATGTACGTATTTACATGCAAAGTCATGTTCTATAAATTTATGACTTTATAGTGTCCTCTGAAGTAAAGATAAGGGTAGGGCAGAGAGTAAACCTTGAACAATTGAAGATAAAAGGCAATTTAGAAGTGACCTGTGTCCTTTTCGAATGGCACATGATTTGCTCTAAAGATGCGCAAAAAAAAAATGGCACAACCAATCGTAGTTTCCAGATCTACCCCGCGGGCCCGTGCTTGCACAGAATCACTGGCTCTTCTCAGGCTTGATGAAGCTTGAATCCTCACTTCCCTGCCACACCCACTGACAGCAGAGCACAAACATGGTGTGATAATTGCCTGCATCCCTAAGTTGCCGATGTGCATCCATCCTTTTGCAACGTTCTCAAATGGAATTATGTTCTTTCACGTCTCCCCCAGTTCAAACTTCCTGAACAACTTGTTAAATGCGCAGTAAAAACAGTAAGTGCACAGAACAAAATATGGCAAATAAAGCAAGGTCATGGTTGTTTATTTTTCCTCATTTTTTTTCAATTGTCTAAACTTTTATATCACACTAAATAAATAAGGGTGTAAGCTGATTTTCAAAAAGAAATATCTCTCTCTCTCTCTCTCTCTCTCTCTCTCTCTCTCTCTCTCTCTCTCTCTCTCTCTCTCTCTCTCCCTCTCTCTCTTTCTCTCTCTATCGTTTTCTCTCTCCCTTCCTCTCTCTCTCTCTCTCTCTCTATCTTTCTCTCTCTCTCTCTCTCTCTCTCTCTCTCTCTCTCTCTCTCTCTCTCTCTCTCTCTCTCTCTCTCTCTCTCTCTCTCTCTCTCTCTCTCTCTCTCTCTCTCTCTCTCTCTCTCTCTCTCTCTCTCTCTCTCTCTCTCTCTCTCTCTCTTTCTAGGATCAAACAGTCTCATACACGCGGTTCCCTGCGGTTACGTGCGTATAACAACATAGAACATTGTCTTTCTTCCTTTTTCTTTCCAACGTTATGTTCCATTCAAATAAGAGCAATGATAAGAACTGCATCGCATGCTTTTATTATCTGTCTGAGAACACTGAAACGAAAAAAAAAAAGAAAGAAAAAAAAACATCTGTGTCGACCTTATGGCTGCCCTTTGAATTAACCCTTGACCCCAAGGTGCGCTTGTGCAGATAATGTGTGTCGGTGCGGTGTCCCGACGAAACCCTATTATTGTTAGGAGTAGATATAGGCCGTGGACGTATAGGCCAACTTCCTTTTCTTGTCGTTTCAGGTTATTGAGATGAGAGCATGGTTCAGCACACATTCGTGCAGTGAGAATAACCCGGCGCATGGCATGAGGTTCAGATCTGATGAACCTGGAAGAAGATTAATAAAGAACACGCCCACCCAGACACCCTCCTTGTGATTGTATCGGCGTTGCGTATAAAACAATGATTATTTTGCAAAACAAATGTGTTCTATAATCTTTTAATTCATAATTCCTCTCATCCCATCGAGGTGTAAAGGAAAAAAATTATTAAGGAAGCAGTTTTTATGAGATAGAGCTTGATCGAATGAAACTGAGAGTTAACTTATTTTTTTTTTTCTTTAATCATTGCGGTGCATAACAAAGGGGGGTAAGATTTTCACAAGACACCTTAACTGTGCTTGATTGCAATTCCGAACATAGCGAAGGTCTAACGAAAGAACGCTGTCAGGAATTTTATTTCCATTCAAATCAATCACATGTCGCAATCTAGAAATTTAAAACTCTTTGTAGGTTATCCGTCAATTTCCGAAGCATTACTTGTGCAATAAGTTGCTACATAAAGAGGATACTCATTAAATATATTTTTTCTTATACAGTAATAGTAAATAAATTACCCTAAAGCTCATTTTTACGCGGATGACCCAAAAAGTTCCTATCCTAAAATAGTCTGCAGTTATATGGTCGGAGTGACCTTATGAGAAGGTAGGTACCTTTATTTATAATATAAAAAAACAAACACACGGTAGATCCGTGTCTGAACTCACTGGCCCTCACACGCCACGCCCACTTGTATTTTGTGACCTGCCACGACCTCTGCTGTGACCCCGTGGGTCAGTCAGAGGTCCTGGCGCCATTTCATCCATGTCGGTGTAGGACACTCAGAGACGTGGCCAGAGCTTTTTGCGATGCGCATAAACAACATGCACCTTTCATCTAAATCACGGCGGGCTGACCGCCGCCGGACACTGGACATCATCAAAGTTCTTCGTCACGCCACATGCCTGGCCCTCTCACACTTTTTCTCTTTCACGTGCAGACATGTATATACATGTTTAGCGGGTTTAGTTCTCTCTCTCTCTCTCTCTCTCTCTCTCTCTCTCTCTCTCTCTCTCTCTCTCTCTCTCTCTCTCTCTCTCTCTCTCTCTCTCTCTCTCTCTCTCTCTCTCTCTTTCTCTCTCTATTTCTCTCTCTCTTTCTCTCCTTCTTTCTTGCTCTCCTTAAAAGAAGCACACAAACTCATATTATATTATAAAATTATGTTTTATAAAATACCAAAATATTTTTTTTTCTGCCTCCGTTCTTTCCTCTAGCTCTGTCTCTATGACTTTTTTTTTCGATTTTTGGAAAATTCTGAAAATAAATTTTATGAAAGAATTTCTATTAAATTAGTTCCTAGCTATTTTTACTTCCTATTGATTGCTTATTCGCCCGCTCTGTTCTCATTGTCTGACTACCTGCATATCTCTCTATCTATTTATCTATATATCTATCTATCGTTCTTTCTTTTTCTCCCTTTCTTGTTTTCTAAATATCATGGTAATCTGAAATCTACTTAAGCGCATCCTGAATTCCATATAAAACGCCGATTGTAATCGCTATCTCCTTTTATTATAATAATAATACCTCTGCTTCTGAGAACTTCATTGCAACGCTTTCCCTGCCATGACTATTTCTGTCATCCACTAAAGCTCTACCCCAGAACACAAGCACAAATTAATACAATATGCAGATACACATACACACACGGCGAGAAAGTCCGGCCTCATGATTGTAGAAAAGAGTTCACGATGGTCAAGGAGCGAGGCCCATTTTCCGGCCTCTAGTCCACATGCATCGAACAATGAATTGGTTTTTTATGTGGCCCACCTGCAGTGGAGGTAGAAGATAAAAGAGGAGATTTTTTTGTGTGCCCATTGGAGTTGGAATGTATTGACCAATAGCCGACTCCCCCGGCTTTACCATCTCTCCCCCCCCCCCCCCCCCCCACCTCCCCCCTTTTTTTTTCCCTTCCCATCTTTTTTATTCTTTTTTTTTTCTCTGTATCATTATTTTTTTCCATGAAGCATCCGCTATCACCAGTATCCCTCTCTGGACGACCTAGATTATGATGTACCTGTCTTGCTCTTGGCCTGTCTCAGGTCACAGCGCCACGAGACTGTCTACAGGTGGTGTTGGCGGCACAGGTGGCTTGGACAGTGATCGAGATCTTATCTCTAACTTAGTTCCGCTTTGATTTGGTCTGACCTAGGTCTTAGAAGGATCAGTAGTCAGAGCCGTTTCTTGAATACTTCCGCAAACTCGTTGGTCAGTTCGATTCTCAAACAGCCATGGACCTCATAATGTATTCTTCTGTTACCTTGGCAAGATTAGAAGCCTTGCCATCCAGCTAGAGCAGTCCTATATGAGGCGGGTCTTTCTTTCTTTTTTTTTTTTTTTTTTTTATTTAGGTGACATTTTAAGTTAAAATGACACTGCACGAAACGACTGCCATATTTCTGCAATTAAATATAAAAAAATACATTGGGGAAATAGTTTCACCTATTCATAGCTGCCTTAAGCGCCCAACTGCAGAAGTCAGAAGCAAAAAATGGGCAACAAAATTTTACAAGCTTGGCACTATGCGAAACGTTTGAAGCCATTTGAATAGCAAATCCCCATGGCTGCATCTACAATGAGAATTCCTACAGTTTAGACGTTTTGATTGAGCAGAATCTAGACAGATAGCAAGATCAGGAAAAGACCGATCTCATGAAGAAGTTTTAAGTTAAATTACGAGTTTAATTCGTTGTTAAGGAGACATATTTCAGCTATCGATTATAATTATCTAATTGCGGGTGTGAGATTCAATTATATCTAATTGACAATCAGCTAGTAATATTTGACACCAGGTCTTCCTCTCGGGTTATGTCCCTTCAAAGCCGATGTATGATTATTGTGGTCGCTCAAATACTGGCATCATTTAATAAAGTTTTAAAAAAATATATCGCCAGATGTACGTACAAAAAAAAAGGATTTAAAGAAAGAGAAAGGTCTGAGAAAGGATTTGCGAAAATCTGATTTATTGCCGACGAAGAAGTGTTCATACTCGACTCTTATGAGTTCACGTCATTCAGGGGTCATCATGTCTGGTTACTGAGGTTCAGTCATTAAATCACTTATCCCAGACCTGTCCACAGAGTGTACCGCGACTCTGATTAGGATTTGTGGGCGTCTGTGCGTGACAGAGGAGTGCATCAGGCACATGTCACACCGATGAGATCCCCAGGAGCATTTTCTGTCACGGCGAGACAAGACTTGTTGAGAGGTGCGCCAACTTTTGTTCCTTAACCTTTTTTTTTTTTTTTAAAGAATTACTCTATTGTTAGAAAGTGCACGACCTTCTAACATACTTTTTTAGAAGACTGACCTGCGCCTCATAAAAAAATAAAGTGTTTCTCTCTATCCCAACCATTTCATAGTAATTTGGACAATCGCCATGTCAAATGTACAATTTGACTGGAATATCAACGCAAGGTATATGAACAAGGTTTCTTGAGGAAAGGGAGGCATAACACGGCTTTTCG